>JAMLFY010000061.1:0-89030 GCA_030441495.1 Dalbergia oliveri
TTAAAGTAAAATCCAAGTTGTTACATTTTTTGACTATCTGGTGTAACATCCTAATATTCTACCCAACACGCCTAGGATGCATTTAAGTTAATTATTCAAATTTACTCTTTTGTTTCAGTCCTTATCTTTAGCTCTTGAAAATACTTTAGCAAAATTACAATAAATTTTTGTTTTGAACTAAAAAATAAAACGTGAGCCGCACGTACTAAATAAAACACGTCTTTTATCTCATATAATAAAGAAAATGAAACACTCCATAGCATACATAAAATCCAAAAGCAATAACATCATGAGCATAAACATGTCATGATATATATATATATATAGAAATCCATAAGTAATAATCATTCCACATCACGCACCAAAATATAATGCTAAATAGTATCATGCCCACCAAGAGAGGTTGGGCTAAGTGAGTGATCCGATGGAAAATGTCAACAAGCCAATAGCCTACTAAAAACCTCTCTTTCCACTACTCATACTTGACGCGCCTAGAGTAAATAGCTTCTAACAAAATATCAAAAAAAGGCTATCCTCTCCCAGGATATACACAAGTACTCCAAGAGGTCCACTATTAACTCCTATGGACTAAGCTTCCAAGAGGGAGAAAGGTAGCTGAGCACATGAGCAAGGTCGTAGGTGTAGCAATATGACCCATGGGATGAACATAAGCTCTTCGGCGTGGACGAGTGGCTCCCTTACGAGCATATTGGGCTCCTTTCATAGGCTGTGTCACCATAGCCTTGCCATCACTACTACTCCCCACCTCCATGGGAAGGTCGTAGGAATAGCCGAAGAGTGCTGGAATGTGACTCCTCTAATAGGTCTACCATGGCTCTATAGGGCGAGATGGTGATTGAGGAATGTAGACAAGGAAGTTACAAAAGGCTGAAGGAGGACCGTTAGGAAACTGCTTCATACTCGGACGTGCATGCTCGAAAGTGAAATCATAGTAAAAGGAGTAGCAATGGAGAACCAAAAACTAGTGGCTGGGTGTGCGAGGACGGTCCAAGAAGACGAACAAATGAATAGTGTAACACTGAGTTTATTTCGAAATTAATTGGGACTTTGTTAATGAAAATCTCAATTTTCTAAGAGATGTAGTAATTATGAGAATGACTCTATGAACGAAAAAAAAAAGTGAATAGTATTTTGGGGCCTTGCAGGCTCGAGAAGCGAAACCCTGGATTTGAGACCCCAAGATGCCCGAAACTGAGAAAATATAGGAATAAGGTTAGAAATAGTTAGAAATGAAAATTGTATACCTAGAATTAAATTTCGATTATATCTGTTAACGGGTACAGTGTTTACCCGTTTGGTGAAATTTCAATGTGCAATTTCTAACACCAAAAGATGATTTAATCACCACAAATAGATAATGTATATCCATTCAAGACATGTGAATGCTAAGATTTAATCTTGTAATTCAAGATTAAATCATAGCCATCCATTTTACTTTCTTTCTCCATGAATTAACCATTGTGTCATATAATATTCATTCATAATTATAAGATAAACTTGCCACTAAACTTCTCCAAGAAGCCACGTATTTTGGCCATCCAAGGAGAAAGGTAGCAGCCTCCATTTCCATTCTCAAGAGCTCCAAGCTTGCATTCCAACCTCAAAAACACTAGCCTAGAGTTGTTAAAACTTGCAAACCCCTTCACTAAACTTGTTCTATGCCTCAATATCTATAAATATAACCGATTGAAATTTCAATTCATCACCAATCCTGACCTTGCTACCTTATACCTCACTGATTTCAAAAGGGTTTGGGTGTGATTTGGGAGCTTTGAAGTGAAGGCAATCCATCTTGGAACATCATAGAGCTAAAGATACACTAGTTTCCAAGAGTAGGCTTTCTTTGTGTCTTGTTTTGTGTTTTCTATTCTTGCAGATTTTGGGTTGTTCTAATTTGATAAGTTCTGGCTTTAATGTGAGATTACACCTATATATTGATGTATTTGCATGGGTGGGATAGTTTGGTGTTATGGAAAAATTATTTTTGCTAAAGAGGTACTAAATCCTACTTGCAAAAATTCGGTTTTCTTACCAGGGAATGATCACGAATTTTTTGGCACAATTGTGGGTACTTTTATGTGCTAGAAAAATTATAGGTTGAAGCTAACATCATAGGCTAGTCCCACAAATTTTCTTGAGCTCCATTTCTGACTCCTAATGCTTTAAAAATATCAAGAACTGAAATGGTATCCATGCTTGATTATTGGAACTAAAGCTGCGAATTTGTCTAATTTTGTTACCACAATAAATGATTGATTTATCCTTTGAAATTTTTACAGAGTGTTAACAACATCTTGAAGTATAACTGTGATTTTTATTTTGAATTGATTCAATCATTTGCTAGGATTAAAAATTATGAGATTCCAGTTTTAGCTGAGTGTAAGTGGTCTTTGACTACCAAACTTGTGTAATTTTGCTAACATAGTTAGGGAATGATTCTTGCTATGAAAAGTTTACAGTACATTGTGCACACATTGAGATGTTATGGAGAATTTTTGTGGACATGTAATCAGTTGTTTGATATAAGAAATAAATCTTGCTACTTGATTTAAAATTCTATTAATGTGTAGGAAATGAACTAAATTCTTGGAATGGAAATAAAATGACTTTTGACACAAGTATGAGGAGTCTTAATACATGCTATATTATTTAGAGATTCATTTATGTTGAATGGATGAGAGTTTCGTTGTGAATAAATACTTATATGAGACTTGGAGCATGCATTGGTAACAATGAAAGATGATGATAGACTATATGTGACAAAAGAACAAGTAAGAAATCCAATTGTGCATATTCTAACATATGGAGAAAATAGAGACAAGACTTATGTTGGCTAAAAGGGAAGGCAAGAATAAGGACTTCTCTAGAAATATTATGAGTAGGTAGACGTATCGGCTATGAATAGAACTGTATGAGATTCAGAAAGGAAAAAAAATGAAGTCTGAATAATCACGAATATGAATGAGCTCATATCTTGATAAGGTTCCATTGCCCATTATGGAGTTGTCCATTGAAAATACCACTTGGTATAGATTTAAGTCTTCCCTATGTTAACGAAAAGAGAAAATGTATGTAATTGAATTCTATGGTTATAAAAGAACAACGCACAAATCATTACTATGTTACTTTTGATTTTACATGATGTATATACATTGGTATTGACACATATAATTTTGCATGAAGATTCCTACATGAATGAGCTTATTGTTTATGTTCTGCATCATATTTGAGGGAGTACCTACTGAAAATTATATAATATTCTCATCTCTATGGTTGTATTTATTTTGTATTACTCAAATTCAGCTGATGTCGTCCCTAGTGTTCTTCCTTGACTCACCACAGTGGGTGTGGCACTACGACCCAGTACTTTATTCTCTTTATTCTATGGCTTATTCGCAAGTCCATGTACATGTTCTTAGGCCGTTCTTCAGTGCGTTCTTTTTCAAGTTTGACCCCGCTTTCCCTACAATGGTGTGCCCCTCCATATGGCACACCTAGTTATATTTGATATCTTGCTTGCACCACTAGCAAATACACCCTCCTCATCACCGTCCTCAAACTCGAAACCACTCGAGGGTCCTGATGCCCTTGTGGAGGCGAGGCAGGTGGTGAGCCATTATCCGATGGCCAACAACTTTCCTTAAGAGGACACAAGATCTTCAGGAACTTTTGATTTGTATATAGTAGTAGCATAGTGCTAGGACTTTGTCATCCTGAGACTAATTTATTGTTAGATGTTTTAGGTCCATATATATATATATATATATGCGATTTTTGTTGGACCTTGATCTTTAGCAGGCTAGGTTTTAGGTGATGGATATATCTTTTGATAATGGTCTCTAAGTAGTATTGGAAGTGAAATGACTTAACTTAGTGTGATATGTATAAGTACAAGTTGTGTATGAAGTACTTTTTTATATATTTTATTTTCTTTGTAACCTATGAGTTTAATCTACCTTATTCTTTTTTCTCTCAACTAGTATATTTTATAGAAAGGTAGTGATACTCTTCTAATTATTATGTTGATACTCGAGTAATACATGATAGTTAGGAGGATGTTACAAATAGCACAATGACCCATGAAATGGTAAGGCTGGTTAGCAGGATCAAAGTGCATCTCCCAGGTAGGAGCATCAACATACATCATGAATGTAGCTATCACCCTTTGAAGACGAGATGGAAAGAAAGAGAGGGAATGAGAAACTTGAACAAGAATCTCAATAGGGCTTTCGCCTCCAAACACTTGTCATTATCTTCATCCTCAGGAACCTTTGGTTTCATTATGAAAACAATGGACATAATAAGGTTCATTTATTAAGTTTAAAAGTCATTAGTTAAGGTCCGTGTCTTCTAGCATGATTCTTAATGTTATGAATACATTATACCTCTTAAGGAATGCATGTCAATGCCATATGCAACACATTACAAGAATCATAATAAATCAATGTGGCATAGAGAATATAAACCGTCATAACATAATCTTTCCTCTTTATTATCTTAGGTGACTTAACTTTCTTGTTCTCTTTTAAGGGGCCACCCTAATACTCTTTCCTTTTGAGAGTTCTAGGTTACGAGCTCATACCTAACTAGTCATCACTAGTCTACACTTATCCTTTCTATAAGCTAATTCCAACTCCAGAGTGCGAGATAAGGGGTATAGGATCACCTTTCATACCATTAATTCCTAGAGTCTAATAGATCACCTTATCGGATCACCTCTCCTAACCATTAATTCCTGAGTCTGAGGATCATCTCCATGTGTCTTTTGTCACCTTTAATCTTAGCATGTTATATAGAGATGAAAACATGAGCATATAATCATAGCCATCATCATAACTTATCATTTAACATTTCATGCTCATAACTTCATAGTGTTTGTAAGTCCACAAATTTGGTGGAAATTTGGCAGTGTAACTTAGGAAGAGCTTCAAATTTGCTTCATGCCATAGAACACATCAATCATGCATCTCAGTCATTCGTACATAATGACAACATGCCACAAATCATCATGTAATTGATCACATAAGCATGCATCACATTCTTTGCATATATCCATAAGCATGTTATCATTAATATCTCATTGAAAAGTAAACATGTTCCTATCCAGGTATGTCGAAAAATGAAGGATTCAACTAATGAATGCCATGTTCAACAACATATATACAATATGATCAACCAAATCATATGAACATAGCCTTCATAACATATCAATCACATCAATAACACTAAGTTGTTGATAATTACACTTTAGCTCCAAAGGGTTAAAACTACAATTTCTAAGAGTTTGTGGGTCAAAGTATAAATTTTGCCTTTCAACACATTTCTCAAACTAATGATCCTCAAAATTAATTTACACTTTTAAGAGACTATACCACTTAGAAATCATTTAAATTCATCATAAAAACCATTTTGGGCCATTGGACAAATTTTGTTAGATTTTAGGGGTCAAAGTGCAAAATTTCACATTTTTGACACTTAGCAATTGCCAATGCTTCTAAAACTTTTTCTAAATATCATAAATGGTATTTTGAATACATGGACACATTCAAAATCATTACTAACTCTAATTAAATCTATTTGGCCAAAAATTCCATAATGATAAGTTCAAAGCACAATTTTTCGCATTTTGTAAAACGATCCAACCTAACACTTGTAATTATCTTTAAACACCCAAGACACCAAATGATTTTTACAAAAATTATCACTAATTTTTACGCATGTGAACAATTCCAAATAGCACTGCATGCTATAGAGTGTTTGGAAATTCATTTTCTAAAGCTTTGGAAATTACATTTTTTACCCTTTCTAGTTACTAGTTTTTCCTAAGATGCTAAAATAATAATTTTTACAACAATTATTAATAATTTTTATGAATGTAAATAGTGCCAAATAGTGCTAAACAATACCAGGAATTAAAATTTCAAAATTTTTAGAAAATTATATTTTTTATCCTTTCCAATTCCTAATTTTTCCCAAAAGTCTTTCTAGACATGAAATAATTTTTAACATATTTTTTACCACATGAACAGTGCCAAAGATTAGTCAACAGTAATGAATATGTTAAATAGTGCCAAAATTTAAAATTACTAAAAAGCTTGGAAATTGCATTTTTAACCTTTTTTTTAATTACTAGTTTTTCACAAAAACTATTCTAAGACACTTAAAACACATGAAATCATTTTGTGTAACACCCTAATTACCACATTTACTCGAGTATGGACATAGTAATTAGAGTAGATTACTAGCGTTCCTATCTATTCTAGTCGAAATAAGTAATGATAAGAAAGTCGCATACATTTGTTACCATAATAAATTTTACATATAAGGACATCATGTCACAGTTACTGTATGTACATCATAAGGATAGGAACCAACAAAAAGACCCCAAAGAGTACAAAACTCAGTTAAACAAGGCTAATCCTCCTAGCTCATACCTAACCTGAAGCACTCAGTTGACAAAATAGTATAAATATACAACAGAGAAAAGGAAACCAAAAGTACATTTATCTCAGGTAGGTAGAATCCTAACGCTACACTAGTACTCTATACACGGCTACCACGATGACCTCGCCCTCCCCCTCTCACAAAACCGTTGGCCATCGATGGCCTCTCCTTCGCGGAGCATCTGGGCCCTTAGAGGGGTCCGAATCAGAAGAGGAGGACGAGGTGCGCGCCCGCCGGTGGGTGCACAGGTGGGGCTAGAGGAACCTCGAACACGTCTGTATGTGCCATGTGGAGAGGCACACCCTCATAAGGGAAAGTGGGGTCGAAGTCGGAAAAGACAGAAGTACTAAAAGATCGGTCAAAGAACATATATATACGAACGAGAGACCGAAAAGTACATAGAATCCAGGGCCTGTCATACAGCCATACCCACTGGGAGAGTCAAGGAAGAAGACCAGAGACGGCATCTGTTGGATTGAACCATACAATATATACAACTATAGGGGTGAGAATAATGTAAAATTCTCGAGGAGGGTAGTTTCCCCCACGTGCTACACATAATACAAGTAATAGCCTCATGCTTATAACATATTCATATATGAGTCATGGAAACTTAAATTAACAATACAATGATAACTCATTTACGATCGTAAGCTCAGTGCCACATTTTTTTTTTTCAATTCATAAACATAGGGAAGGCTTAGTTTCACATAGAGTCACTTCATTATTTAACAACTCCATATAGGACAATAGACTGCTAGGACATGAGCTCATTCCTATCCGAATATTTGACTTCATTTTTTTCCATTTCCGGATCACACACAGTTTATGCCTAGCCGATACGTTAACCGACTTATAAATTTTCTAGGGAAGTCCTTATTTTTGCCTTCCCTTTATATCCCCTCTAAGCCTTGTTTCCGTTTTTCCCCATATGATCAAATATAGGAATAGAAATATAAGATTATATCAGCCTTTCTCACATAACTAAGTTATGCACTTCTCTCTTCTCAAGGTCATGATTACCTTACCATTAGGTATTCAATTATATCATGGATTCATGAATAAGGAATTAAAATGGTCCGTATGCATTCATATACCATAGACTTGGGATAGGCATCATATATTCACAAAATTTCAGCCACTTTCACATTCCAGCACCTTGGCAGAATTTCTGTTCTAAGTTTAACATTTAATTGCTACATCCAACAACCATTCCAAGAGCCAAAAAAATTCTTGGTGACACTTCAATGTGTCAAGAATACCTGTAAAAATTTAGGACAATCAGAGTTATATAACCACTTCAATAAAATAGGCAAATCTGGTGGTCAGCAGCCACAAATTCATAGTCCAAACTTGTGTTCTCGAAATATTTAACCCTAGAATTCGATGGAATCAAGGTACAAGAAAATTCACAGAGGTATTTCAACATGTTATTAGTCTTGTGTAAAAATTTCAGGAGCTATCTCAATCAATTGCTATGATTAAAAATTCGGGCAAGTTTGTTACTTCAGTCTCAACACTTCAAGACAAGGAGTTACAATTCGGTTCCTTATTTTTTTGAGGCATCAAACCTTAGAATTAACCCCTAAGAAAATTCGTGTATTTAGTTTAAGAGGTTAGCTACAACATATAATTTTCATGTCTCATGAAACCACCCACAAAATTCCCAGAAAATTCGTGAAAAGTTCTCACAGAACCAAAATCAGTCCAGCACCCTAGTTCCAATTTCACTTGAGAGAAAGCCCCTTTTAAAACCATCCAAACACAACACAAAAATTCATACATCAATATCAATATGTCAAGCATCAATATCATCAAAATTTTAGGACAAGCTAAAACATAATTGCAAAATTGCACAAAAAGGAAGCAGAAAACCTACTCTTAAAGATTCAGGAGTTTCTATCTCTAGCTTGCTTCAAGGTGGAATTTCTTCACAACCAACTCCCCACACAACTTCAAATCCTCCTCTAATCAGTGATGGATGTGCAAGAAGGATGAGGTTTTGGAATTCTATTCGGTTAGAATTATAGATATGGAGGTGTAGAGCAACTTTAGTGAAGAAAGGCTTAGGTTTTGATGACTCTAGGTTAGGGTTTTTGTAACTTGGAAGCAAGATGGAGCTCTTGGCTATGGAGGAAAACCAGCTGCTGTTTCTCTTCCTCTCCTTGCTGGCTGAAATGTTTGCTACCTTAGGGGAGAAGTTGCTAAGTGTTTATATGAGTCACCATTCATTAAGGCATGTTTTGTGATGACTCATGCTTCTAGAAAGCCAAGTGGATGGCTAGGATTTGATTATTCCAAGATCAAATCTTGGCCCTCCACTTGTCTCAAATAGATAATATCAATTATTAATCATTTATTAATAATGTTAGAAATGTCTTCCGTAAAAATCACACACCGAAATCTACCGAACGGGTAAACATTTAATCCAAATTAACCGATATTACCTTAAATTTAATTCTAGGTATAAAATTATCATTCCCATACATCCCTAATCTTATTCTCATATTTTCTTAACTTCGGGCACCTCCTGTCCCAATCCCGTTTGGCTGTCCCGCGGCGGCCCGCAAAGTACTATTCACATTTTTTTTTTTTGGTGCTCCCTCATGGAGTCATTCTAATCACAACTGTTCCTATCAGGCTTCGATATTTCCATTCACCATTCCTCAATTAATTTCTAAAGAGGAGAACAACTAGGATGTTACATTTTGTCCCTCTAGAAATTAATTATTATAATTTAAATCAGTAGAAAAACTTAAAGTTTCATAAATAAGGCTTTTACTTATTTAAAATCACATTTTTGCTCCTTTTAAGTCTATATTTCTTTCAAAATTCCTTTGTGTGCTCAAGACACAAGATTCAAGCCTTAAGTAAAATCAAACCAACTTTAAACCCAATAATTTGAAGTGGCCAAAATATATATGTATAAATATGTATCCATGACCAAAATTTCCATTTAAGACAAAGGGGCAAGTCTTGAGTTTCAAAACTTAGGTGATGGCTAGAATCATAAACATGTCATGCAACTCATTTTAAGTCCTTAACATTTAAGGTGACAACTTGGAAATATAAACATGATATACAAGACTTGAAATATAAACATGAGAATGCAAGTTTATTTTTAAGTCTTTAGCATTTAAGGTGATACCATGAAATCACTACTAGAAAATGCGGTTTAGCGGCTTATTTAGCCCGGTTTGTGAAACTACCGCTATATTTTGATTTTTCAGTGGTTTACACCAATGGCCGCAAATCATACTATTTGCGACAGTTTGTTGTGGCGATTGGAAATTATCAGCGGTTTTAACTATGTAACCTCCAAGAATTAGGAAAAAAAAAAACTTATTCTTGTTAGAACTTAAACAAAACCTAATATCTAGTTGCTATTGTGCTCTCAGTTCCCCCTTCCATTCTCATTTAAACCTCCACCTCCTTCCTCTTTACTCTCTCTCTCCCCTTTTTCATCGTACCTCCATCATGGATTGTTTGTCCTCCTCCCAAGAGAAAGGAATGTTTTTAATTTAGCGCCATCGCCACTGCCATGTTCTTCTTTCTTGTTCGTCTTCCATAGCACTCCAAAACCCTACCTTCCTCCTCCTTCCACTCTTGCCTCTTCATGCTCTTCCTTCTCCTTCTCACACCCTTTCCTTCTCTCTCTCCCTCCAATTGCCTTTATCTTCGATGCTATGCTTCCTTCGGTAGAATCCAAGTTGCCAATCCCATTGTCAAAATGGACGATACCAATTCACCGCTTCACCATTGTTCTTTTTTTATTTTTACTATTATTATTATTTATTTTTTGAGTTTGATTTTTGTTTTTCCAATTTCCGTTTAGGTGATGAAATGATGAGGTTTATATGGAGGATGATAAAGGATAAAGCAAATGTAGTGTTATTTTGTTCTTTTATTTTGGGATAGTTATGGATTTGATTTTAACATTGAAAATGTGATTTGTTTTATGTGACTTGTAGCTTATATTTCCGTATCTCAAGTGAGTAGTATTTTTCAATCACTTGAAGCATTGCATTGCATTACTCTTGAATTATTATGTAAGTTTATGGGTATAAATTATGATGAGAATTTGAAAGCCATGTAATAAGAATTGTTTGATTTCAATAGCTTCATATAACTTTCTTGTTTCACAAAAAATAAAAAGAAAATGTTTATGTGGGATGAAAGCAACTGCTAGCTTGGAGAAGAGGGATTCCAAACAAAACTAACTAATGATAACTACTTTGTGACGTGGTACCTAGAAGGTTAATAATCCCAGAGGCATTTTTAAGAATCGTGAACTTTGTTCTCTTTGTGGTTCTAATCCCAAATATGCCTATGACTTGTTTTCCAAGATGTTTAATGCAACGTTGGTAGGGTTAGAGAGTCTACTACCAACGTAGGAATCAACCTTAACATTCAAATTCTGAAAACCTCACTTCCATAGTTGGGAGTCAGGTTCCAACCTGCAATTGCAAGAAAAACCAATTGGATATTAATGATTGTTGTACACAGTAAAAGAAAATATAGCTAACCAAAATTTGATCCTTGATTTAAGCTAAAGGACAATACCAAATTTTGCCTACACAAGTTTTCTATGAAAATACAAGAGATAAATCACTTTACTTCAAAGCTATTTTTTAAGTTAAATTAAATTTTTCAAAATCAAAGTTATCAAGTATAGAGTTTGTAAATGTAGAACTATTGCACTCTAGTTTCCATTGACCCATGTTTTTGTTGTACTATGACTTAACTTGCATTCTAAAGTTTCTAATTTAAGTGTCACTCTTTTCACTTTTCAGTATGTTTTGTTTAGTTTTGCATTTTTTTTATTTTTTATTTTTTGGTGTGAAATTATACTTGTGTTGTTATTTGGCACTTAGTACTCACCTTTCTATCTCTTTGTTTATCTCTTGTGTAGCCCAATCAAATTCATGAGATTAAGGATTTCCTCTCATAGCCTGGAGAAAGGATGCACACTTGTTAACATCAAGCATAGTATAGATGTGGTCAAGTTCAAGGTTCATTGCTCTAAGTACCTCTACACCCTTTATGTTATACCTCTTAGAATTTGAAGGCTCCACTTCCTCTAGGTTAGTTATTTTGAAATCTTGTTATACCCTTCTAAAGCTAAAAAAATTTAAGTACATTCTATGAAATGTATAAATAATTGATGGCAATAGTTTGAAGTCAGATTTCAAAGTGTATAACTCTAGGAGTGGGAAAGCAATTAATTCAAGGATTTTACAAATGACTTAATGAGTTTTTATGAGCTTTTGGTGCAGTCTTTATTTTTGGGAAGTCAAGGGAGTCTCTGTGTGCCGTTTGTATCATGCAATTTTTTTGACAAAACGAGTTCATGAAAAATGAGTAAAAATACATTACTGGAGTTGTTAGTCCTCAAAGAGGTTATGATTATGCATATATATTCAATGTAATGGTGATTTTATTGATAGAAAGATGAATAATGGTGATTACAATTATATATATTGACTTCAACTCTACTGCATTTTATTTTTGTAGCCTATGTAGATATATTCATGCTTTACGATATTTGACCATTCCATTCATTAAACCTTTTTGAGAATAAAGCAATTCTATGATGACATGTTTTCTTGTATTTGAAAATTTTTATAAGCCTCCATTTAAAAGATTGTTGAAATATATTGAGGAGATCAGAGGATATAATAAGCATAGATCATTCCAAAGGACTCTCCTATTGGGCGTGACAAATGCATGGCCAAGTAACTACTACCCAGTGCCACCGTTCTCTGCTAGAGCATTATCAGGATTCTCAATTTCAGCTACCTATCGAATGCCATCTTTAAGCGAAGTTTATCAATTTAACTCGTAGAGTCTCTATTTTACTTCACCAAGTTAAGCTATCACCCAAGGCTACTTTTTTAGCTTTCACTTGAGACACATTTTTTTTTTTGTTATGCTTTTTTTAGTTTCTCTTATGTTGTGTTGGATTTGTTTAACTATTGTTCAACATTATGTTATGACATTTCATACACACTTTCTTTGTTTAAAAGTTTAAGAATTTCTATGCAACTTTCTTTTTTGTTCCTGATTGTTATCACTTATGTTGTACATGATACCAATTAGTGCTTTTGACTTGTATGCTTCAAAATAAAATTGAAAGCAAAAAAAAAGGGAAAAAAGGTGGTTAGTATGAGCATTTGTGGCGGTTTCAAACCGCCAATAAATATGATAATTTGGCGCCAACAAGTCATTTTGCGACGGTTTGACCCGCAATAAAACCAAGTGACAACAATCGAAAAATCTACTTTGGCGGCTTGTTCTAGTGGTTGTTCAACCGCCGCTAATGGTTTAAGGACGCTATTATCCACAGCAGTTTTTGACCACCTGGAAATGATTTTACGTGGTTCCAAACTGTCTAAATCCTAATAAAAACCGCCAAATACCATTTTTCTAGAAGTGAATGAAAAGCTCAAATATAAACATGAAAATGCAAGTTTATTTTTAAGTATTTAACATTTAAGGTGATAACTTGGAAATATAAACATGATATGCAAGACATTGAAACATAAACATGAAAATGCAAGACTTGAAACATAAACATGAATACAAGTCCATTTTTACATCTTATTAGAGCCTAAACTCAAGACTTTAAAGAGTGAGACTTGCAACCCCATCAATTTTAACAAAAATGAGAGTGAGGTTTAGAGTCCTTCATTCCTATGGTTTAAAGAACCTCATTCTTGGACTCATTATCAAGCTCAACAACAACAAAGGAACCAAATGAGCATCCTTTCTTTTTTAAAAAAAAAAAAACTAAAGATCAGCCTAAAGCTTTAGAGGTCAAGCTCATGATGGTCTTATAACCATATCAAGAACACTCATTGTAACACCCTCCTAATTATCATATTCTACTTGAGTGTTAACACAATAATTAGCAGGTATTACTTACATTTATAGTCTATACTAGTCGAAATACAATGAAAAAAGGTAATTTAGACGAATATGTTGCAAAGCTCGTATCTACATGTATGAACATCATTTCTAAGTTTACAATATGTATATCAAACTAGCAACAAACTAGTTAACTTGTAAGCTAGTCAGGAACTTAGTTTACAAAAGAAACATCCTCACCATCTAATCTATCCTAATACCCCAATTTTTACGTCTGTTTTGAATTACCGAATTACCCTAGGTAATTTTTCATATGATTGAGACTAAACAATCCTCAATAAAGGAATAAAACATTAGAAGAAAGGATAGGAGCAATTGTGAAGAGTTGCAAACCCCGAATTTCTGGACGTGTAAAATGACCAAAATGCCCTGAGGTTATTTTACTCAGAAATGAGGATCGTGGGCCCCACCCATCCTCAAGGGATGTTTTGATGATAATAAGGGATTGTTTGTGTTATGTGTGTTAATAGAGGAGAAGAATCCTAATTTTGAGCTCCGACGCGAAATGACCAAAATGCCCCGTTTTAACTCCAATTGCATGCCGACTAGCTTGAACCTCACTAAAATGTTTTAAAACATGTTTTTAAGTTATGATTAACCATTAGTTAAGCTCGGGTGGTCTCGGGCAATTTTTAAGTAAAATTACCATTTTGTCCCTCTTTGATAGTTTTGCAAATTTTGAAGATTTTTGATTCATATAGCGAAACCTAAGCAATATTAGGCTCAAATTAAAGGTTATTAGATTCTAATTATTAATCTAGAGTCAAATTATTTATTTAGATTGATTAGAACTTAAAATTGCTTAAAAACACCCAAATTGCTTACTAATTCACCTAAGCCCTTAATTGCAAATTCTCTAATTTGCAAAGATACCTTACCTACACCTAAATAATACATGGAACACACAAATTTCCTCTTCCATGGGCTGTAATGCACGAAATTATTGGTCCATAATGCATCAGAAAATTTGTCAAAGAATGCACAAAAATCAAGGTATGAAAACAAGGAACCATGAAAACATGATTCCATGTTTTAAGCCACCAAACAAGATGATTTTTCTTCCTTGTTTCCTCCTCAAATTTGGTCAGACTTTCCTCCTCCCTTTGTCCATTTATGAGCCTCAAAATCTCTATAAATAGGCATGCTTGAAGGAGTGTTAGAGGCCTTAGTTCATAACTTACACAATTCTAGTTTTTAGAAGCACCAAAAGCTTTCTTTCTTCCTCCTCTTTAAAACTTCTTCTCCCACTTCTCAAAGAGATTTTCTTTCATTTCACTCAAGGAAACCAAGTTCTTTTCCTTTCCTTCAAATAAAATTAGGTAGGGTGTTGTTTCTAAGTTCATTTTATGCTATGACAAGTTATGTTTCTAGCTCAAAATGTTGAACCAATGAACCTTTTCTATGGTTTTTTCAATTTGGTTTTCTTCCTTCTTTCTTTTATAATTCGGCCTTATGGCCTAATTTATGATGAGATCATGGTTTGATGATGAGGTTATTGAGTGTTGGTTGCAAAGCCTTCACAGTTAGACCTCTAAAACTTGAAGGTCTCACTAGTTTTTAAAACTTTAAATTTCTTTTTCTTTTCCTTATTTTCTTTAATGATTTCGGCCAAATGGCCTAAGAAGGAATATGATGATAGCTTGATGATGAGGACCTTGAGTGTTGGTTGTAAATCCATCACAAGTTAGGCCTCTAAAGCTTGAAAATTCCACTTGATGCAAAACTTTAAAGAATGATGTTTTTATGATGTAAAAATAAAGAGTCAACTTGAAAGATGTATTTTTCACTTTGTCTTGCTAAGATATATTGGGTTGAATTTATATTTCTCTAAAGTCTTGGAGGAGCTCTAGTAAAGAAATAAAATGAACTTGCATCCATGTTTAAGTTTATGCCTTGCATAACCATGTTTACTTTCTATGTCATCACTAAATTCTCAAGAATGAATAAATGAACTTGCATTCTCATGTTTAAATTTCCAAGCTTGCATTTCATGTTTATGTTTCAAGTTGTCACTTAATCTCTAAAGATAATAAAGAGGTTGCATCTCATTTATTTTATGCTCTCACTTTATTTTATAATGGCTAAAAGAATCAATGCATGGCATGTTTATTTTATGTCATCACCTAAAGATCCTAGAGCTCAAAGACTTGCCCAAGTATCACAAGCAAAGTTGGAAAATGGTAATATCACTTTCAATTTCCTTAAGATTATTGGAGTTAAAGAATTCATTCTTTAAGAAGTCTTGAGTTTGGAGCTTAATAAGATGTAATAAGAATTCTTCTCCCTTCACTTGTCCAGTGCTACCGCCGCTTCGGTTTCTTATTTTTCTTTTATTAAGATTCTCTTCTCCCTCCACTGGTCCAGTGCGGACTATCACCGCTCCAGTTCTTGCATCATGTTTATAATTCCAAGTTATCACCTTATAAAGACAAGATTAAAATAAGGTTGCATAGCATGTTTATAATTCTAGTTATCACCTAAATCTCTAAAGCTCAAGACTTGCTCCTTTTATCTTAAGTGAAAATTTTAATCATGAACATTCTTTCAATGTATAAATCGGCCTCATGATTAAGGAAGGCCTAAAGTCCTATGATTTCTTTCAAGTTTAACAAAAAGAATTAGTTTCTAAAAGAGTTTTAAGATTTTGCAAATATTTTACGGAAACTAATATCACATGTGTACTTGAAATGTGATTTAAGCAATTATATGAGGTTCATGATTCAGCCACTAATATGAGTTTAGTACTACTGTATGATGATGGTTTAATATGTTTGAAGTTGTGATAATTATGGTTTATTGCTAAAGGAATGATTCTATGCATGTTAGAGATAAAACTAGCTTCCTAGAAAACCGTAAAAGCAAGATTTCTAGGACTCTAGAGAATGAAATTTATGCATTCTATCCAGAACCTTTAGTGGCCTTAAGAACCAGATTTTATTATGTTTAGATAAGGGACAATGATTCATAATTGGTTTAGTAATTAATTTTAGCATCATAGGGAAAGCCGTAACAAGAAAGGGTTAAAAACGTAACTTCTAGCACACTGTAACCTTAAGAACAACTTATTGTCTATGCTATCCCATATAGTCTAATAATGTTCTTAAGGCTTATAATTGATGGTAATAAATCCCTTAGATGCATAAGTAATTAGTTTGATAATTAAGGTTACCCAATTTTAGAGTTTTTATTTAAGGAGCTTTACTGAGAATTTTAGATGACATCTTTTGATGCTTTGGAATGTGTTATATGATGATGTAATGCCTATGAGAATTTGATATTATTGAATGATTTCATGGCTTGCATGTTATAGTTGCTGTTGCAAACAATGAGAATGTTCATGCATCTTGATGATTATGATATAACATGCTAAGACTTAATGGTGACTTAAACTTATGAGGAAATGATCCTTTGGACCCATCAGACTATAGGTGGTGAAAAGGTGATTCTTGCCCCCTAGCCCATTCTCTCAAAAGGGTAGAGTCGGGATTTTAACTTATCAAAAGGGATAAGTATATGCTAGTAACGACTAGTAAGGTATGAGCTCATAACCTAGATTACTCCCAAAAGGTGGAGTATAGGGTGGCCCAAGGAAATAATGATGATGATGACAAGATTTTAAGTCACCTAGGACACTAAAGAAATGAAATATGTGCACCATGTCTTGTGCATAGCTATTATGGTATGATATTCTTATGTGCATAGCATTTATGAGATGATGATGAGAAATATGATGTTCTTCTATGCATGTTATTATGATATGATGATGAGAAATATGATGTGTTGATGAAAGGAAAAGTTCATTATAAACATGACATGCTAAGTTTATGATGCATTATAAGACGCATGATTAAAATCAATGAACCTCGGTAAAGTATATTTTCGAACTTAATAAATGAATCTTAGCATGCTCACTATTTCATAATAACCCCGAGGTTCCTGGGGACGATGATGATGACACAATGCATCATGAGGTGAGTACCTTATGAGATTCTTTTTATAAGTTTCTCACTCCCTCTATTTTTTTTCTTTCCATCTCGTCTTCAGAAAATAAGGAAGTGTTCGTGAATCACGTTGAGGCTTTTACCTGGTAGCTAAACTTGATCCTTAACTTCGTTCGTATATTCAGATATCTATTTCCCCTCTGGAGTGTTATTAGTAGATGTCATTGATGGATATTTTTCCATCCATATATTATTTATGTATTGTTCGATTAATAGACCTAACTTAACTCTATTGGTGGGCATAATATCTATTTGTTGTGTATTTTGATATCTATGTGGAACGAATACCTGTTTATGTTATAATTATATGTGATGATGTGATTATTCATGTTATTGTTGTGCAACATGTGATTAATTTTTATTTCATGCAAGAAGGACGATGGGTTTACTTAGTATGCGTGAATCATGTTTTATTTTCAAAGTTTAAAAAAAAATTTATCCGTATTTTTATTAAAGTATTTTTAATAGTTTAGATCAAAGAACGGAAGCAAAAAGTAAAGTCTAGTAATTAATCAGACACCCTAGGTGTATTGGGTTAATTATTAGGATGTTACATATCCTGCTAGTTCCAAGCCTAACAAAATTTTATACAAGTAGAAATGGACCTTAACAACATCTAATAGGATTAGTCTGCAAGCTAGCGGGTCTCTACTAAAACTACTACTATATACACATCAAGAGTCCTTAAATGTCTCCTACTCTCCTATAAAAACCATTCACCATTGGTACGATGGCATTGGCCCTAGTAAGGGCATCCTGGACCAGGAAGTAAAGGATCAAAGTCCAAAGAAGAGGATCCGGGAAAGGTCATCTCTGAGGAACTGGGCAGAGGTGGTGCACACGGGGCTACAAACACATCGAGGTGTGCCATGTGAGGCACACCATCAAAGGGGAAACCTATGTCAAACTCAGCTAAAAATAGAAGTGCTAAATGAACGTCAAATACTATGCTTGGAATCTGGAATATTACAATATATAGTGAATCCAAATCCGAGTCATAGTGCCACTACCATTGGGTGAATTGTAACGCCCCAATTTATACTGCCATTTAGAAATTACCAAATTACCCTAGGTAATTTTTACATATAATTCGAGACCGAACAATCCTCAATAAAGGAATAAGACATTAGAAGAGAGGTTAGGAGCAATTATACTAGAATCTCAAACCCCGATTTTCTGTACGTATAAAATGACCAAATGCCCGTGAGGTCATTTTGCCCTAAAATGAGGATCGTGGGCCCATCCTCAAGGGGATGTTTTGACAATAATAAGGGATTGTTTGTGTTATGTGTGTTAATAGAGGAGAAGAATCTCAATTTTGAGTTTGACGCGAAAATGACCAAAATGCCCTTACGGCGCTAATTTTAATTGGGTGTGCTGAGCCGAACCTCACTAAAATGTTTTAAAAGATGTTTTTAAGCTATGATTGGTCAATGGTTAAGCTTGGGTGGCCCGGGCAGTTTTTGAGTAAAATTACCATTTTGCCCTATCTTTATGCATTTTGCGAATTTTGAGATTTTCGATTTATCTAACGAAACCTAAGCAATATTAGGCTCTAATTAAAGGTTATTAAATTCTAATTACTAATCTAGAGTCAAAATTATTTATTTAGAATGATTAGAACCCAAAATTGCTTAAAAACACCTAAATTGCTTACTAATTCACCTAAGCCCTTAATTGCAAATTCTTAAATTTCAATGATACCTTACCTACACCTACATAATACATGGAATACACTAATTTCCTCCTCCTTGGGCTGTAATGGCTGAATGGTTTTGTGCTTCCATGCATCATCATATTTGTCAAAATTGGCACAAAGCTCAAGGTATAAAACAAGGAATCATGAAACATAATTCCATGTTTTAAGCCATGAAACAAGAATATGTTTTTCCTCCCTTGTCCCTCATTGAAAACCAAAATAATCCTCCTCCATTTGTCAATTTATGAGCTTCAAATCTCTATAAATAGGCATGCTTAAGGAGTCTTAGAAGCCTTGCTCATACTTACACATTTCTAGTTCTTACAAACACCAAAAGCTTTCTTTCTCCTCTTACTTGGCCGAAACTTCTTCTTCAATTTCTCAAGGAGATTTTCTTTCATTTCACTCAAAGAAACCAAGTTCTTTCCTTTCCTTCAAACCAAATTAGGTAGGGTGTTGTTTCTAAGTTCATTTTGTGCTATGACAAGTTATGTTTCTAGCTCAAAATGTTGAATCAATGAACCTTTTCTATGGCTTTATCAATTTGGTTTTCATTCCCTTTTTTTTAATGGTTTTGGCCAAATGGCCTAAGTAGGAATGAAATGATGGCTTGATGATGAGGACCTTGAGTGTAGGTTGTAAATCTATCACCAAGTTAGGCCTCTAAAGCTTGAAAGTTCCACATAATGCAAAACTTTACGAAATGATGTTTTTATGCTAACCTTTAATTTAGAACTCTTGTAAAATAGTTTTCATTATGATTGATTTCAACAAGTGTTGATGTTCATCTTTTAATCCATTTCTTTGAGCTTGATGATGAGGTTCAAGCTATAAGGTTGTCTTTGACACTTTGGCATAAAGAACTCTAAAGCTCACTTTGTCTTGCTAAGATATATATTGGGTTAAATTTATATTTCTCTAAAGTCTTGGTGGAGCTCTAGTAAATAAATAAAATGAACTTGCATCCATGTTTAAGTTTATGCCTTGCATATCATGTTTACTTTTAATGTCATCACTAAATTCTCAAGAATAAATAAATGAACTTGCATCTCTCATGTTTAAATTCCAAGCTTGCATTTCATGTTTATGTTTCAAGTTGTCACTTAATCTCCAAAGATAATAAAGAGGATGCATCTCATATTTATTTTATGCTCTCACTTTATTTTATAATGGCTAAAAGAATCAACTCATGGCATGTTTATTATTATGTCATCACCTAAGAATCCTAGAGCTCAAAGACTTGCCCAAGTATCACAAGCAAAGTTGGAATCATGGTAATAACTCTAAAGCTCACTTTCAATTTCCTTAAGATTATTGGAGTCAAAGAATTCATTCTTTAAGAAGTCTTGAGTTTGGAGCTTAATAAGATGTAATAAGAATTCTCTTCTCTCTCACTTGTCCAATGCGGACTACCGCCGCTCCATTTCTTATGTTTCTTTTATTAAGATTCTTCTTCTCTCATCTTGTCTAGTGTGGACTATCACCGCTCCAGTTTATTTATTTCAAGCACTTTCATCATGTTTAAATTTCAAGTCTTGCATATCATGTTTATATTTCCAAGTTATCACCTTATAAAGACAAGATTAAAATGAGGTTGCATAGCATGTTTATGATTCTAGTTATCACCTAAATCTCTAAAGCTCAAGACTTGCTCCTTTTATCTTAAGTGAAAATTTTAATCATGAAGATTCTTTCAATGTATAAATCGGCCTCATGATTAAGGTAGGCCTAAAGTGATTTTAAATAAGCTACTGATTTAGTTCTAAAATTTCTTTCAAGAGTAACAAAAAGAATTAGCTTTTAAAAGAGTTTTAAGGCTTTGCAAAGATTTTCTGGATACTAGAAAATGTGATTTTAAGCAATTATGTGAGGTTCATGATTCAGCCACTGATCTAAGTTTAGTACTACTGTATGATGATGATTTGATATGTTTATTATTGAGGAACAATTCTATGCATGTTAGAAGAAAACTAGCTACATAAAACAACTTAAAGAAGGATTTAGCTAGTTTTTTATCCCTTTAAATTTAGTCACTGCAAATCTATTTTAGTATGTTATAATTCTGTTAAGATTGGTTAGCCATGAAAAATTTGTTAACAATTAGTATAGGATTGATCCCGAACACTAAAAATGAAACTAGCAACTAGAAAACTTAAAAGCAAGATTTCTAGAACTCTAAAGAATGGAATTTATACATTTTGTCCAGAACCCTTAGAAGTTATAATAATCTGGTTTTATTATGTTTAGATAAGTGAGAATGATTCATAATTGGTTTAGAAATTAATTTTAGCTTCATAGGGAAAGCCGGTAAGAAAAAGGGTTAAAAACCCAACTTCTAGCACATTAAAACTTGAGAAGATTTACTGCCTATGCTGTCTCATATAGTTTAATAATGTTCTTAAGGCTTATAATTAATGGTAATAATAGTAATGATTCCCTTAGATACATAAGAAATTAGTTTGATAATTAAGGTTACCCGATTTTAGAGTTCTGTTTTTAAGGGAGCTTTACTCCTGAGAATTTTAGATGACATCTTTTGATGCTTTGGAATGTAGCTATATGATGATGTAATGCCTATTAAGAATTTGATATTATTGAATGATTTCATGGCTTGCATGTTATAGTTGCTGTTGCAAACAATGAGAATGCTTATGCATGAAATATGAGAATATGTCATGATAATTATGAATAATGAGTTGCATTATGATATAACATGCAAAGACTTAATGGTGACTTAAAATTATGACGAAATGATCCTTTGGACCCATCAGACTATAGGTGGTGAAAAGGTGATTCTTGCCCCTAGCCCATTCTCTCAAAAGGGTAGAGTTGGGACTTTAACTTATCAAAAGGGATAAGTATATGCTAGTGATGACTAGTAAGGTATGAGCTCATAACCTAGATTACTCCTAAAAGGTGGAGTATAGGGTGGCCCAGGAAAATGATGATGAAAGTAACTTTAAGTCACCTAAGGAACTAAGTAACGTATTATGTGATTATGATGTTCTTCTATGCATAGTATTTATGAGATGATGATGAGAAATATGATGTTCTTCTATGCATAGTATTTATGATATGATGATGAGGAATATGATGTGGCCTTATGCATAGCTATGTTATTATATATGCTGATGATATAAATGATAGGAAAAGTTCATTATAATTATGACATGCTAAGTTTATGATGTATTACAAGACGCATGATTAAAACTAACAGACCTCAGGAAAGTATATTTTCGAACTTAATAAATGAATCTTAGCATGCTCACTATTTCATAATAATCCAAAGTTTCCTGGGGACGATGATGATGACACGATGCATATGAGGTGAGTACCCTCCTGAGATTCTTTTATAAGTTTCTCACTCCCTTCTTTCTTTCTTTCTTTCCATCTCGTCTTCAGAAAGTAAAGGTGATGTTTGTGATTTCCATTGATTCTCTCACCTGGTAGATACACTGAGCTTGTGAACCAGCTTATCATCCTTGAAGAAACGTATCGCTAAACCTTGCACGTGAGCTTATATATCTATCCCTATTTTTGGGGTATTATTATTATTAGGTGCCGTTAATGGATGTTCTTCCATCTATATTCTATTTATGTTTTGTTTGATTGCCTACACCTAGCCTAACTTTGTTGGCAGTAAAAAATATCTATGTGTTATGTAATTATGGATGTCATATGATGGAGCCAATATGATGTGTTTTTCATGATATGCCCATTGGTTTTCCGCTTTATCTTGATTATCGTTCACGCACGAGGCTCACGTTTTCAATCATGTTTAAAAAAAAATGGCTCGTAATTTCATTAAGTATTTTCAAAGTATGGTTAAATAACTGAAGCAAAGAGTAAAGTCTAGTAATTAATTAGATACGACCTAGGCATATTGGGTTAATTATTAGGGTGTTACATGAATCAAGGAAGAAGATCACTAGCGGTAGAGTACAATACAACATATATACATATAGGGATGGGAATATTAAATCCGAAATAGAAGTATAAACAGGCATAACTAGTAGTTGTATTTACATTAGGATATCATGCAAGGTCATATGCATAAAGAATCATAGAATTCTTAATGATAATTATACATTTTCTCTTATGGAAAATAAACTCAATTTAGTGCCATTATTTCTTTTCTTCAAGATAGGGAAGGGTTAATTTCAATCAGTGGTATCTATAATGGATAACTTCACAAAGGACAATAGACTTTAACATGAGCTCATTCCTATTTGTGATAATTTGACTTCATTTTTTTGTTCCATTTCTAATTACACATAGTGTTATTCCTAGCCAGTATGTCTATCGACTCACAAAATTCCTAGGGGAGTCCACTTTTTCCTTCCTTTTTAACCCACATAAGCCTTGTTTCATTTTCCTATATGTTCAAACATATACAACTAAATTTCCCATATTCTCTTTTTCAAACGCATGCTTTCATCACATATAGGCATTCAATTATATTGGAGTCTTATTCATGCTTCATAAACAAATCTTTAAAACAACTAATATGTATTTATAAGCCATATTCTTGGACTAAATAGCATTCTATCATTAGTTTAAGGTATTCTCACCATTCCAGCACATTGGTAGATTCACTATTCCAGGTAACAACATTTAATTTCCCTATAAAATGGTTTATTCAAAGGCTACAAAAATTCTCCATGACACCTCAATGTGTCTAAAAGACCCTGAAAAATTTCAGGAAAGGAGTTCTCTAACCATGTAACTAAATTGTACAAATTTAGTGGTTGGAGACCACTTATTCATATGAGAAACCAGGATTCTCATAATTTTTAACCCTAGCAAATGATCGAATCAACTCAAAATAAACAGTGATATGTTAACATATTATCAACTTCCTATAAAACAAGGTGTAGATCAATCATTTACTATAGTAATAAAATTAGTAAATTTTACAGCTTCAGCCTCAATGATTAAGATAGCATAGGCACCATTTCAATCTTTGATTTTTTTAAGGTAGTATACCTTAGAACCAATACTCAAGAAAATTCATGTAGTTAGTTTAAGATGTTAGCTTCAATATACAATTTTTTTCAGGTCATAAACATAACCACAAGTATGCCTAAAAATTCATGAAATTTTCATGTTTGCAGCCAAACCTAAATTCAAGCAAGCTAGTCAAAACTTCTTTTGACAAAATGATTTTTTTAACCTTATCCAAACACTCCACCAAAATTAATACATCAATATCAACATAATATCAACAAATATAAATAGTAATTTCAGATTAAAACCCATCAGAAATTCTCAGAAAAATTTTGAAAGTAAAAGGCCAAAGAAAACCCTACTCTTGAAAGCTAATGTATCCTTGTCTCTAGTTTGCTCCAAGATGGAAGTTCTTTACTCCAAAGCTCTTAGAAAAACCCCAAAACCTTTTCTAATTAGTGAGGTGTGAGGCAATAAGATGAGGTTTGGAGATTTTAACTGGTTGTATTTGTAAGTGTTGAAGTGTAGAACAAGTTTGGTGAAGGAAGATTTTGATTTTAACAAGGTTTGGCTTAGGATTTTAATGTTGGAAATCAAGGTTTCAAGGCATTTAGTGAAGAGAACATGGAGGCTCTAGTTTTTTTCTCTTGCTAGCTAAACTTAGAGGAGGAATTTATGAGGTTAGGTGTGTTAACTTGATCTTATAAGGTGTTATCTCATTAGTTGAACATAAAGTAAAATTCTTTTCATTGAAAGAAATAAATATCAATGGCTAAGATTTGATCTCTCATCCAAGATGGTTAGCCATTCATTTGACATTTGAAAGGGATAAACTTCATTATTTTGTAGAGATCAACTAGCCTTCCTGTTAGAAGCATATTGAAATTTTCAAACGGGTGAAACACCATACCAGGAATCAGATATTACTTGGAAATTAATCCTAAGTATGAAATTTTTATTTCCACATATTTCTAATCTTATTCCCAAGCTTTCCCCAATTTCGGGCACCTTTGGTTCTTAATCTAGGGTTTTTGTGTTCCCGAGGGCCTATCTGGCCCGTAAGATACTATTCACATTTTTTTTTGTTCTCATCAATTCTATGTCTATCGAATGTTAATATTCTCATTAACAAAGCCTTAATTAATTTCTGAATAAAAAGGAATTAGGGTGTTACACCACTCATCAAGTTATGGCCTTGATCATAATAATAAGAGAAAAGAGTAGAAATAGAAGAAAACTCAAGAATAAAATCCTTACTAAGAAGGTTTCTTGGTTGCAAGTGAGAAACAATCATCATCAAGAACACTTATCATCAAGCTATGGCCTTGATCACAACAACAATAACAGAAATAGTAGAAATAGAAAGAAAACTTGAACTAATCCTTACCAAGAAGGTTTCTTGGTTGCAAGTGAGAAAGCTTGATCCTTTGTGAGGAAATGAGAAAGAAAAATCTTCTCTTGGAGCCAAATGGGGTTTTGGCTAAGGGAAATAAAAAAGGAGGAGGATTTTTCTTATGTTCTTGTGCATGGAATGGAAAGGCTGAGGTGTTTTGAAGTTGAGCTAGTGGTGTGGTGGTTTGATATTTGTAGCTTGAAGGAAGATCAAGAATGGAGGTTCTTGAAGGTGGAAAGGAGAAAAAGAGAGCTGGGAAGAGAGAACAAGAGTGTTTTTTTATAGTCTTGATTACAAGATTTAACTAAAAAGTGGATAGTAAAATGAGAGTGTGTAAGAGTGGTTGTATTTTGATGAAAATTTCATTTCATTTGGGTGTGGGAATTAGGGTTTTTAGGTAATTTTGATTAGGGAAAAGGTTAGAAATTAATAATTAGGTATTTGGGTTGGTAACATGTTTTAAGGCTTTTACGACAAGCTTAAGGAGTTGTCTTGCAAGGTTAAGTGAGTGCTTGATTAATTCAAATTTCAAACACCAACATGGTTCTAATCTTTAGGAAAACAAAGAGAGAAAGCACATTTGTACTCTACTTTTTACTTTTTGGTCTTATGAGTCATCTTTGAATAAGTAATGGATTAAATTTTCCCTAAACAATCTTGGACCCTAATTAACTTCAAATAATTATTTGGATTCAAAATTAATTATTAAAAATAATTTATCTTTCATTAAAGTCTAATATTGTCTATATTTCCTTAATTACTTTAATTAAACTTAATTAGCACTAACTGGGACAAAATGACATTCTACACAGAACTTCCGGGATTTCCCTAACCATTCTAGATAATATATATACCCTTTAATTAACATTCTCAACTCCTAGGTGATGACCGGGTTTGGCTATCACTCAATCCCCATTAAATTACCTTAGAGGTATTTTGGTTTGTGATAGGAAATAAGATTTGAGATTTCCACATTTATTGTCAACCAAAACACATCTAGTCCCTTTAAAACATCAAACTAACCCCTGAGGATAGTTGGGTCGCGTCCTTTATTTCCGCAAAAATGACCTCAAGGGTATTTTGGTCATTTTGCACACGGAAAAATCAGGTATTACGATTTCACATACTCATCTAAAACCCATATAGGGTGCATTTTTTGTGATATTTTGTCTAATAATCACCTTTTTGGCCCAAAAAAATCACTTTTCATATATTTAGATAATTTTTAAAAGATAATCAAAGTTCAAAAATATCAATTTTCAGCTTTTTTTTTTTAGAGCTAAATTAGTAGCTTTTAAAATTGATTTTCAGCCTTTTTAGTTATATATAAAATTTAGCTTTCATAATCACTTTTTTCAAAATCTAAAACAAATTGCACCCATAACCTAATCCTATATTAAAATACCCATTAAGGACGGCTTTAGATTTGCCCAATTCTCATGCAAAAATGACCCTAGGGGCATCTTGGTCATTTTCAGAGGATGAAAAATCGAGTGTCACATCTGGGCTTCAAGACAAGGGAGCTAGTGGACCAATTGACTAAATCGACTTGCATCTCATGCGACCAACCCAAACACAACCTTGCCTAGCCCAATGGTGCAACCCCAACGTGTGAGGTTGAAAGACACGATCACAATCTATTCTATTAATGTCTTGCACCCCTGATAATGCCCAACCAATATTAATATATCCCTCTTGTAGAGGGAGATGGCATTCTCATTCCTCAGCCTAAATATTATGTTAGCTCCGAATCCTAGAAGCTTGAAGATAATAATATGTTTTGAATGAAAACAAAACCATTTTAAAGAAAATATTTTGAAGAATGACTGATGTCTACCTTGAGTTTCGTTGGCATAATATCGCTCCATTAAACATAAATAATTTTACTTTACATGTGCAAACATGTTTTATTTCGTTAAAGATATGGAATCAAATGGAAGTGATAATTATATAGTATTTTGAGCATATACATGCCTAACGAATTGAAGAAAATTATCCAGGACAAGAAACCAAGCTTCAAGACTTTAGAAAGTAGCACTAACTTTAGAAAGTATGTTTAAAATGAAGATATCAATCAAACTCTGGAGCCAACATGTTCTCCAATCTTCAATCATCATGTTCGTATCTTTTTATCAACAAAAAGCTCTAATTAAAGACTGGAAGACCAAACTTTTATCAAGGAACTGATACCATGCATCAGAAATTCATTCAAAATAAATGCTGAACTTTATTGAAAAAGAAGGGAAAATTTGAATTTGAAATTTAAAGTCAAACCCAGAATAAGAACTAGCGTGTAATCTTCTATTCAACTTGTTAGATATTCCGGGCTTCTAGAAGGAAAATTTCAGAAAGTATGATTAGGAGTAAATGTAGTTATAAAATATTCTAAGAAACCTCACTTTATAACAATTCTCCAACAAATCTAACAAAAGTCAAGCTATCCTCTTCATTCATTTGTAAGACTAATAAGGGATTATAAACACAATGTCGCTTAGAACTGCTCAAAGGCAAAGTAAAAAATGAATACCATCTATAATGAATATTTGTTCAAAAAAAAAAAAGAGGACTGATGCTACATAAGTTTGAAACTCTGTGAAATTTTCTCATCATCTCTTGTAAAGTTCATTACATCTTGTAATTCAGTTTCTTTTGGTTGTAAAAATCTTCTTTCTACGTTCCTCATAATTTATACAATTCTTAGCCAGAAAGTGATTCAAAGTCATTCAATTTTTCCTAGGTTCTTTTCTGTATATCTTAAGGAAGCTTAAGATATAGGTTGGTTTGAGTCCCAAACCCAAATTTGACCTTTGTATCCTTAATCCAGTAGGGAAAAATGTTATTGAAACTCAATGTGGTTGAGAACTAGATGTAGGTAGGTTGGCCAAACAGGTATAAAATATATGTGTAATATCTTCTTCCCTTTTATCTCATGTTACTTATGCTACTCGTGTATGGTTGTTTATATTTGCTTAAAGTTTATCTTTTAGGTCTTCTACTAACGCTGTTTTCAAAAGTCTTTTTCTGAAATCTCTAACTTTGTTTCCACTAACTTCAACCCTATAGCTTGATAATATCTTGTTAAAGTTTTCAGAAGTTAGAAAAAGAAAAAGAGAAGTGAAGCAAGATTAAATACCTCTTTCTACAATATGTTCTTTTCTACTTACAAGTGGCATTAGAGCTTGGCCTCTAAGGGTTAGACATGCTAACGAATCCTGAGGACAAAGATCAAGGGACAAATGGCGTAAGAATATTCATATAGTATAAGGATACTCTATTAACATACCGCCATTCTTTGATGGTGGAGATTATGCCTACTGGAAAGAGCGATTAGAGTTGTTCATAAAATACACAAGTCTTGACTTGTGGGATATTATTCAAAGGAGATTTTATGTTAAGACTAAAAAAATACAGGAACGATGATGCACATTTCAATATCAGAGGAGGTGGATAAAGCAACACAAAGCCAGAGTTTAGTCGCTCTAAAGCTTAAATACCAGGTCACATGTGCACTAAGCAAGGCTGAATATTAATAAAGTCATTGCTTGTGACACAACAAAGGAAATATGGGCAGATTGCACATGCTGCATGAAGGTACTGATCAAGTCAAAGAAACTAAGATAATAACTAAGGATCGTGGATGAGATGTTAAAATGAAGGATCAAGAAAATATTGATGAAATCACCACAAGATTTATGCACATCATAAACTAGCTAAGCGACTAGGCAAAAGATACTTTTACTCTAAAATAGTTAGAAAAATCTTGAGAAGCCTCCTTTTACCAAGTGGTTGCCTAAGGTCACAAAGGCATCCTTGGCTCAAGGCCTAGATTAAAGCATGATTGCACTCATTGGGTCTTTAAAACTCATGAGGTAGTGCTCTTTGAAATGCATGGTGAATCCATCAAGAAGAGCAAATCCATGGCCTTGAAGTTATCTCATTAGAAGCCAAATAAAGCTAAGGCAATGAAAGCTACTAAACTGATGAAGAGGAAGAAGTAAATAATGGACAGAAGAAGAAGATGGAGACGAGCTCTCCATGCTGGTAAGGAAGATGTCCAAAGCTTGAAGAGGCAAGATAAAAAGAAGAAGGGACAACAATCTTAGAAAGATAAAAAAAAGGCAAAGTAGAATTGGAAAGTATACACCTGCTACAGGTATTAAAGAAGGGACACTTCAAACCAGAATGTTCTAAACTCAAATATTAGACGCAAAGAAGTCATGCCCAGAAAGAAAGGCATGGTAGGCCACATGGAGTGAATCAAAAGAAGAGAAGGAAGGATCAAAAGACCATGAGGAGCTAGATGTTGCAAACCTATGATTCATGGTAGGTTATTATTCGAAATGTCCTCAATAAATAACTCTAACTCTGATCTTTCCTATGATGAACTTCTAATTCTATGAAGAGTTGTTTTGGGATCTCAAAATCTTTCCTCTTACTATCTCAACCTGAAGAGGAAACATCAAAAAATTATTTTAGAATTGGAAATGACCAAAATAGAAGCTGAGACTCTAAGGCTTGAAAAAAATGAATTAAAAGGAGAAAATAGAGTTTTAAATCCAAAATCTAATGCCTTAGAATAGAAAATGAGTAAAAATGAAAACATTCAAAAAATCATTGAGCTAACTTCAAAGCTTCTTATGTAACATCCTCCTAAGTACAATATCATCCTTAAGTCTACATAACGTCGTTACTCAAGAGTTATTACTTATTAACTAACGACCTTTAAATATCTATAACAAGTTCAATTAATTTGTGTAATAACTAAGTCGTAATTCTATTAAAATATATAACAAAGAAACCAAAACATTCATTTAATACAAAGTACAAAAAAGAGAAGCTCTTTTATGAGCTTTAATACATATCTTCTCTATTATATTTACATACATATAACTACAACTAAGTACAACAAATACAAGTTTCCACCATAAACTACCTCAATTCCAATTTAATCTTTCTTGTAGTGACTTTAGTGTTCTTTGGAATAGACATTGGAGGCAACATGGGAATATAAACACGTAGAGGTTGAGAATTCTAAAATTCCGTCAGTTATCCCAAAATACATAATAAAATCCATGTCATCGTTATCGTAGAAACCACTCGGTTTACTAGAGAAATGTGAGCATTCAATATATATCAAAGGTTCATTTAAATTCAAAAACTATTCTTCTAAAGTGGGTCTATTTTATTGTTCAATTACTTAGTATACACATATAATACTACTTAACATCATATAAACCATATACTACTAAATTTCAACTTAAACAAATTGAGTTCTCAATATCGATACTAAACTTCTTTACTTAGCACATAAGTAAAGGACTACTTAGAAGGCTTGCTACTTCAACTTGTCTTGGACCTAACTAATCTTGGCGTTGAGCATTATGTATCATAATTCCCAGCATGACAATAATGGGTAATGCAGATACCATTTTAAGACTGAGCTCATTCCTATACATGATCATTGAACTTATTTTCCAATTTCAACACGACCTCTCCTACAGTTTTACTCCTTGACTCAATTCCAGGTAGTCCTTTGCTTTCTCTAATAAGCACAGATTTACTTTCTCTAAGCCCAGAGCATATAGTCTCATGCTTTTCTTGGTAGTTAGGTTTACTTTCCCAAACAATTAGATTTACTTTCTCTAGTCTAAGAAATACAATCTTATGCTTTTCTTTCCATGTACACCAATTGTAAGAAGTTTCATATCTATATGTGCCTAACATCATCAATAAGTTTACATGCTCAATTATTCATATTCATGTACTCATGTCATACTAGTACTAAATGTATTACATGAACTAAAGTTTGGTTTATTTCAGCACAATAGCATATTTTACACTTATCTAGCAAAAATTTGATCACATCACAGAGACAACCAATTCCAAGGCTACAAGTATTATCCAAGACACTTCAATGTGTCACAAGGTCCTATAAAATTCAGGGCAAGAATCATTCTTCTAACTATGTTAACAAAATTAGGCAAATTTGGAGGTTAGAATCTTTACTTATTTTTATCAAGCCAAATGTCTCAATTTTATTACCCTATCAAATGATCATATAAAGTCCTCAACACTGTAAAAAATTTAAAAGGAAAATCAATTATTTGCTATGGTAACAAAATTAAACAAATTTATAGTTTCAAATTTGGCTATGGCAGAACCTGACTGTCTCAATTTTTTATTTTTAGAAACTAGTAAAAGTCATTTCCAAGACCCAATAAAAATCATGGAGTTTCCTTAGGATGTTAACTTTAACATATAATTTTTCTAGCTTATAAAAATACCTACAAATACATCATAAAGTTTGTGAACCATAACCTATCAATACAAATCTAAAAATTCCAACAACATGATTCAAAATTTATTTTGCCAAAATGGGTTTTCTCACATCATCCAACCACTCCACCAAAATTAGTATATCAATATCCATATATTATTAACCAATAAAATTAAAAATTTTGGACCAAAATAAATCAGAAATATTCAAAATAAATTTTGAAAGAAAATACCAAAGAAAACCCTACTTGAAAACTTTAGAGCCTTATCCTTAAAGGGAGGTTCCAAATGATTCTCTCACTCAAGCCTCTGAACTAACACCAAACCCTCCCTTTTACAGCATATTGTGAGCTCTTAAAGTAGAAAGATTGATGGACTTAAATTCTAATTCAGTTAGTTTTGTAGTGAGGTAATGAGTAGAACAAGTTTGTGAAGGATCTTGAGGTTTTAACAAATTTAGGCAAGTGTTTTGCTGGTTTGAAATCAAGATTTGAAGTTAAGAAAGGAAAAATGGTGGCTATTATGTGTCTTGTGTTGGCCGAATTAAATAAATGAAATTTAATGAGATTTGGTGGCTTAAGTATATTTTATTATAAATGTAGGATTCATGTAATTAAATTATAGTTTCTTCTACTAATACAAAGATATGGATGGCTAGGATTTAATCTTACTTTATAAGATTAAATCTTAGTCTTACACTTGCTATAAAGGATAAACATTATCCTATTGTAAAGATTAAACTATCTTTAAGATATTAGAAATTGCACATAAAAATTTTAAACGGGTAAAGGGTAGGATAATGAAACATCCTGAAATTATTTTCCAAGTATAAAATCCTAATTTCTAACTATTTCTAACCTTAACCCTCTCTTTTCAAGGTCAGGGCATTTCTAGTCTGGGATCTAGGGTTTTGACTATCTCAACAGGCCCATGGGACCTCCAAGGTACTGTTCATCCAGGCCTTTCTTTACACTCGTTGGACCATCCTCATAGATGTTAAAACTAGATTTTTGAAATTATGACTAATAAAACTCAAATTAATTTTAAATAATTTTTAGGGTGTTACATCTTAAATTGACATTGAAAAAATGGTAAATGGATCAAAGAAACTTGATCTAATGCTTAGAGGTAAAAGACCATATTTTCAAAAGGCTGGGTTAGGATCTGAAGAGAAATAGATGAGAAAGGAAATCAACTCGACTTGAGACGGTAAAGAACATGGCTTCTTGTACTTTTTGCTTTAAGAAGGAACATCTACCCTACAAATGTTTCATGAGAAGAAGTTGTCAAAAAAGGTTGGAAAACCTTCTTTGCAAAAGACTAACCCAAAAGGACCCAAAAGGTACCTAAAATTAAAAACTATATCTAAGAAGTTTCCTAGAACGCAAAAACCTAACAACAAGTGGTACATGGATAGTGTAACGACCCAATTTTCTGTAATTTCACTGATTAAAATTACCAAATTACGTAGGTAAATATTATATAAAATTTGAGACCAAACAATCCTTAATAAAGGAATATAACGTTAGAAGAGAAGTTAGGAGCAATTCGTGCAAGTATTGCAAACCCAAATTTCTGTACGTGTAAAATGACCAAAATGCCCCTGAGATTTTACTCAGAAAATAAGGATCGTGGGCCCCACCCATCCTCAAGGGGATGTTTTGATGTTAATAAGGGATTGTTTGTGTTATGAGTGTTAATAGAGGAGAAGAATCCTAATTTTGAGCTTCAGACGTGCGAAATGACCAAAACGCCCATATCTGTTTTAATCGATTTGCGTGGCTGAGCCAAACCTCACTAAAATGTTTTAAAAGGTGTTTTTAAGCTATGTTTAACCATTGGTTAAGTTAGGTGGTCTCGGGCATTTTTCAAAATGACATTTTGCTCCTGTTCTTGTGAGTTTTACAAATTTTGAGATTTTTGATTCGTCTAGCAAAACCTAAGCAATATTAGGCTCAAATTAAAGCTTATTAAATTCTAATTATTAATCTAGAGTCAAAATTATTTATTTAGATTGATTAGAACCTAAAATTGCTTAAAACACTCAAATTGCTTACTAATTCACCTAAGCCCTTAACCGTAAATTCTCTAAATTGCATGAATACCTTGCCTACACCTAAATAATACATGGAACACACAAAACCCTCTTCCATGAGGCTGTAATGCACGAAATAATTCAGCCATAATCATCAAAATTATTGCAAAATAATGCACTAAAACAAAATGCCAAAAAATTCCCTAAAACATGGCATAAAACATGCCTTAAACAAGAAATGATTTTCCTCCCTTGTTCCCCATGAAAAATCCAAAAATTATGCCTCCTCCTCTTTATCCATACATGAACTTAAATCCTCTATAAATAGGCATGCTTAAGAGTCTTGGATGCTTGCTCAAAATTGTACACATTTCTAGTTTTTCCAAAGCACCAAAAGCTCTCATTTCCTCCTCCTCTTGGCTGAATTCTTTCTTCAAGTTTTCAAGAATATTTTCTTCATTTCACTCAAGAAACCAAGTTCTCTTCCTTTCCTTCAAATCAGATTAGGTAGGGAGTTGTTTTTAATTTATTTCTATGCTTAAAGTGTTGTTCTTGGTTCAAAATGATGATTTCATGGACTTTCTCTTAGTTTTTATTTGGTTTTCTCTTCCTTTTTCTTTAACCAATTTGGCCATATGGCCTAGGTGGGACTAAGATGATGGCTTGATGATGAGGACCTTGAAGGTGGGTTGTGAATCCATCACAAGTTAGGCCTCTAAAGCTTGAAAGTTCCACTTGATGCAAAACTTTAAAGAATGATGTTTTTATGATGATTTTATGATCTTGAGTTTAGAATTTGAAAGATGTATTTCTCACTTTGTCTTGTTAAGATATATATATTGAATTTGTATTTCTATAAAGTCTTGAAGGAGCTCTAGTAAAGAAATCAAATGAACTTGCATCCATGTTTAAGTTTATGCCTTGCATAATCATGTTTCTCTATGTCATCACTAAAATTTAAGAATGAATAAATGGACTTGCATACTCATGTTTAAATTTCCATTGCATTTCATGTTTATGTTTCAAGTTGTCACTTAATCTTCAAAGATAATAAAGATGATGCATCTCATATTTATTTTATGCTCTCACTTTATTTTATAATGGCTAAAAGAATCAATGCATGACATGTTTATTTTATGTCATCACCTAAAGATCCTAGAGCTCAAAGACTTGCCAAAATATCAAGCAAAGAAATAAGAACTTTAAAGCCCATTTCAATTTTCTTAAGATTATTGGAGTTAAAGAATTTATTCTTTAGAAGTCTGAGATTTGAGCTTAAAAAGATGTAATAATAATTCTCCTCTCCCTCTCCTGACTCTATGCGGATTCCAGGCGCTAGGTTTCTTGGTCTCTGGCTAAGCTAAGGCCAAGTGTGGACTACCGCACTCAGTTTCTTGCATCATGTTTATATTCAAGTTCTTGCATCATGTTTAATTTTCAAGTCATCACCTTAAATCTTAAAGATAAAGAAATGGATTTGCATATCATGTTTATAATTCCAAGTTATCACCTTATAATGACAAGATTAAAATGAGGTTGCATAGCATGTTTATGATTATAAGATATCACATAAATCTTAAGCTGAGCTATTCCTTATCTTAAGTGAGAATTTTAATTATGAAGATTCTCAAGTTTAGCAAAAAGAATTAGTTTCTAAAAGAGTTTTAAAGCTTTGCAAGGAATTACGGAAACTAACATTTTATGTTCACTTAAAATGTGATTTTATACAATTATATGAGGTTCATGATTCGGCTTCTGATATGACATTAGTACCAATAAATGATGATGATTTAATATGTTTGGAGTTGTGATAATTATGGTTTATTGTTAAGAGAACAATTCTATGCATGTTAGTGACAAAACTAGCTTCCTATAACAACGTAAATCTAGAATTTACCTAGTCTTTGACCCCTTTAAGTTTATACCAATGCCAAATCTATTTAGTATGTTATAATTTTGTCTAAGATTCATTAGCCAGAAAAAACTTGGTGAACTAGTGTAGATTAATGCCAGAACACTAAAAATGAAACTAGTAACTAAAAAGCGTAAAAGCAAGATTTTTTTTAGAACTCTAAAGAATGAAATTTATGCATTCTGTCCCAGAATTATTAGCAACTATAAGAACCAGATTTTATTATGTTTAGATAAGGGAGAATAATTCATAATTGGTTTAGTAATTAATGTTTAGCATCATGGGAAGCTGGTAGCCACAAAGATTAAAACGCAATTCTAACATAGTAAAACCTTAAAAATAGTTATCCTGCCTATGCTGCCCCATAGAGTTTAATAATGTTCCTAAGCCTTATAATTAATTGTAATAATGGTAATGAATCCCTTAGATGCATAATTAATTAGTTTGGCAATTGAGGTTACCCGATTCTAGAGTTTCGGTTGTTTAACGGATTTTGGATAAGGATTTATGATGATGCCTCTTTGATGTTAGATAAGTCTATAATGTGATTTGATGCTTATTAAGTATTTGATGCCATTGAATGATTCCCTAGCTTGCATGTATAGTTGCTATTGCAAATAATGAAAATGTTTATGCATGAAATAAAGAAAAAATAATCTTCTGTTATTTAAAAATTACCTTTGTTGGTTGGAAGAAAGTGTACTCCTGTAAAAGTGTAATTTGGAAAGGTTCTGGCTAGGAAAGACTTGGTATTTAAGTGTGTCCATTGTGACCCATACCTGGGAATCTCCGGATGCATGATCAGTTGGTATATATATTATTCAGAATAACTATACGAGAAAATGTTATAAATGATTATGAATTGAATTGTATTATGATATAACATGCAAAGACTTAAAGGTGACTTCAAATATATGAGGAAATGACCCTTTGGACCCATTCAACTATAGGTGGTGAAAAGGTAAATTCCTGAGAAAATGATCCTTTGAACCAAATTGAAACTATCCAATTTGAAAGGTGATTCTTTGTCCCATTAACAATTCCTTCCAAAAATGGTAGAGCGAAGATTTACTTATCAAAAGGGATAAGTATATGCTGGTGATGACTAGCAAGGTATGAGCTCATAACCTAGATTACTCCCAAAAGGGTGGAGTATCTCAGTGGCCCAGGAAAATGATGATGGAAGTAACTTTAAGTATAGTGAGGAACTAGTAATGCATGATGTAAATATGATGTTTTATACATAATATTTATGATATGATGATGAGAAATATGATATTCTTCTATGCATAGTATTTATGATATGATGATGAAGAATATGATGTGTTGATAAAAGGAAAAGTTCATTATAAATTTGACATGCTAAGTTTATGATGCATTATAATATGCATGATTAAAGGACAAACCTCAACAATATTTTGAACTAATAAATCAATCTTAGCATGCTCATCATAATGAAACTCAGGAACTCTGGGGCGGTGATGATGACACAATGCATCATGAGGTGAGTATCCTCCTGATTATTTTTATAAGTTTCTCACTCCCTCTATTTTTCTTTTCATCTAGTTCTACAAAACGAAGGAAGTGTTCGTGATTTCACATTGAGGCTTTCACTTGGTACTGAACTTGATCCTCTCCATTTACTCGTATATTTCAATATTATCCCTATCCCTGGAGTGTTATTACTAGGTGCCATAATGGATGTCCTTCCATCCATATATTATTTATGTTTTGTTAGATTGCCTACACCTAGTCTTATTCTGTTGGTAGGCAAACTATCTATGTGTTATGTAATTATGGATTTTATATGATGGAGCCAATGATGTGTTTTTCATGCTATGTTCTACACGTATTCGCTTTATTTCGATTATTGTTCAGGCGTTCTGGGCTCATGTTTTCAATTATGTTTTAACAAAAAAAAAATGGCTCGTAATTTCACTAGTATTTTCAAAGTATGATGAAAGAACTGAAGCAAAGAGTAAAGTCTAGTAATTAATCTTCGGATACAACCTAGGTGTATTCGGTTAATTATTAGGGTGCTACCAATAGTGGCTATTCAGGCACATGTACGATACGAAAGAGATGGTTCAGAATCTGCGACCTAAAAATTTTGGATCAGTAAAGTTTGCTGATGGAGGTAAGGCCAAGGTAAGGGGCATCGGAAATGTTAGTAAGGATAATTCTCACCAACTTTCTAATGTGCTATTTGTTGATGCTTATAACTTGTTAAGTATCAACAGGGGATTTCTGTGACCAAGGCTTTAATGTTGTTTTAATACTCATGCATGCAAGATAGTAAGTCCTACTCCTAGCAAGTCTTATGTTTGGTAAGAGGCTTGATAACTCGTGTATGTGTTATTCTTGGATGACCTACGGTGATACCTAATGCCTCACATCCTTCACATGAAGACATTGTAGCATAAAAAGCTCTTGGGCATGCTCATATGAAGCTATTTTTGAGCTTTTTTCAAAACCTAGTTAAAGCCCTACAAATCAGATTTGACAAGGATTCAACTTGTGATTTCTATAAGAAAGGTAAGCAAACCAAAGCCTTCCATTAACAATATGTGGTTTCAACCACTAGACCACTGAGCTTTGCATATGGATCTCTTTGGACCAACCAAGGTTGCAAGTCTTACAGAAGGGGTATTGCCTTGTCATAGTAGATGACTACTCTAGATTTACCTGGGTTATCTAGCTAGCTTCTAAGGATAAGGTGGTCGAGGATTCAAAGTTTTTTCAAAACGTGTTTTCATAGGAAAAGAACTCTCAAATTATCTATCAGATCTAATCATGAAAGAGAGTTTGAAAATCATATTTTCAGAAGTTTGTGAAAAACATGGCATCCTTCACTAGTTTTTGCACCTTGAACTCCCTAGCAAAAGGGTTACTGAAAGGAAAACGGAAGCTTGCAGGAGATGGCCAAGACAATGATTTTAGAAAGTGGTTTATTAAAAGGTTTTGGGGGACTTAACTACCTCATACACAAAACGAAATCTTCTAAGGTCTATCCTCAAGAAGACTCCCTATGAGCTATGGAAGGGTGAAAACGAATATTTATATTTCCACATCTTTAGCTCACTATGCTTTATCCTTAATACCAAGGCAAACTTGTAAAGTTTGATTCCAAGTTTAATGATGGCATTTTCTTAGGTTACTTTTATGTCGCTAAAGCTAACAATGTGTACAATAAGAGAATAAATATGTATTGAAGAGGCAATTCACATCAAGTTCAAGGAGCTTAAGAAGGACTATGGTAATAGTCTGGGAAGAAGCTAAAGAGAAAGTGTAAGGAATGAGTGTCAGGAAGCTCTGAAAGCAAGTAGATGAAAGTTAAAGATTTCAGAAAGTAAACTCCAAAACAAAGGCACTTAGAAAGCTTGCTCATAATTCCAAAGCAATCAAAAAGTAGTATTTCTTAACATGAAAAAAAGCTATTCTGAAGATGAAGGAGAAGCTGGAGAACCTCAAAGCTATAGAACTTAGATGGTTCTAATTTAAAAGAAGTTTATCATAACAAAGTTCTTGGAGATATTCAGGGATGTGGAGAACCAAATTCATCCCTTTAGAAATATGAGAACTTTGTTAGTATCTCTACATTAAAGTTGTTGAATGCATGAAGAAGCTTTGAGTGATCAAAGTTGAGTGGATGCTATGAAAGAAGAGCTAAATTGAGTTGAGAAACGGATATTCCTTGGATGCTTGTTGAAAGTGGAGGAAAGACTTTTCATCATTCAAAGTGGATGTTCGGATAAGCTTGATGAAGCTGGCAAGGTCACTTGAAACAAAGCAAGATTGGTTGCACAAGGTTATAATCAACAAAAGAAATGATTATGATGAAACCTTTGCATAATAGCTAGCTTGAAAGCTGGAATGCTACTTGCTTCCTACTTTAAGAGATTCATTTCTACCAACGGATGTTAAGTTTGCATTCCTAAATGGATTTCTCTATGAGGAAGTATATGAAGCAACCTCTTGGTTTTCAGAATGAAGACCTTCCTAACCATGTCTTCAAGCTAACAAAGGCTCTCTATGGTCTAAAACAAGCTCCTTGAGCTTGGTATGAACTAACACTTTGTTGAAGAATGGGTTCAAGAAAGGCAATGTTGACACTACTCTTTTTCTCTTGAACAAAATAATCACTTTCTAATAGTTCAAATATATGTTGATGATATTATATTTAACATTTCTAATCATTCTTTTCCATGAAAAGTTTTCTAAATTGATGTAAAATGAATTAAGAATGAGCATGATGGGTGAACTCAGTTTTTCCTAGGTTTGCAAATAAAACAACAAAAAGATGGAACCTTGATTCATAAAAAAATATAAAAAAGAACTTTTATAGAAGTTCAATATGGATGAAGCCAAACCTATGAGTACCCCATGCATTGTTTTCAAATCAGTTAATCCTGATAAGAATGGGAAAAAGGTATCAGAAAGTAATTATATAGGAATGATTGGCTCACTTCTATATCTTACAACTAGTAGACCAAACATTCAACTAAGTATAGGAATTTGTGTTAGATTTCAATTTAACCTAAAGAATCATCACTTAAATGGTAAAAGAATTTCAGATATTATCTGGTACTACTATCTTGGCTTATGGTATAAAAGGTATATAATATGAGATTGTAGGTTCCTATAATAGTGATTTCGCCAAAGACAAAATAGAGAGAAAGGCACAAGCAATTGCTGTTGTTTCTTTGGAAAAAGTTTGATCACTTGGTTGTGAAAAGGGAAATGCCATTGCACTCTTACTATTGAAGCTGAATATGTAGTTGTTGCAAACTACTACACCCGATGTTGTGGATAAGGAACAAGCTAGAAGATTATCACTTGATGTATTTGAAAATCCCTATATTTTGTAATAATACTAGTGCTATTAATCTTGCTAAGAATCCTTTCCAACATTCTAGATCTAAGCAGATTGATATTAAACATCATTTTATATGGGATCATGTTTAGAAAAGTGATGTTGAGTTAATGTTTATGAATATTGAAGACCAAGTGTAGATATATTCACAAATCCATTAGCTAAATATCGTTTGGTTTGAAAAGGCTTTTAAACTTCAAGGTTTTTGGGCACTCTCTCTTCACCCGCTGGAAACCACAAGAAGAAGTGAGTTTGAAAGACCAGATCAAAGTAAGACAGAATTTCAACTTGCAAGTTTATAAAGTATATAGGTTGATCAGAAAGAAGGGTTGAGCTTCAAAAATAGGGTATGTTTGGTCTCATAAAGCTCAACATATGAAGATGAATAAATGATGAAAAATTCGGATCAACTGAAGGGTTAGAAAGTGGAAGCTAAAGCTCAGAAACTAACACCTTTAAAAAGTGATAAACGTAGAGAATCACTCTAAAAGAGATGTAAAAAGGAGGGATAATTCCCACTCTTTTGGTTTTCTCTCTCTCACATCTTTTCACCTCAGTCATGGGTCCGTGACTCGGAATAACCTCCCACTTCTCACACGTCACCTTTTACCTTCATTCTTTACCAAATGCTTCCTTAACTATTTTGTTTTCTCCCTCTCAAACCCTAATTCCTGCAAACCAAAACCACTCACTCCTAACAAACCTTCATCCTTTAATCCATTCAAGCTTCAACTTTTCCTTGTTCTCTGGCACACACAACCCTGAAAATGGCTAAAGGACATGAACTCTCTGGTCATTTATCATGTTCAACGAACCCATATGTAACACCCTAACTTTTAACCTTGGGCTCGAGTGGCATTCCGGTTAGTTATTAGTTGTTACGCCTTTGTCTGGATCTTGACTTCTTTCCTTAAAATAAGATAATAAAATACGACTAAATTTTCGTTTTGAACTTAAGACTTAAAATGCGAGGATTACATGCCATAATACCGACTATTAAATGTAAAACATAATAACCAGATATACATCATCATAACAACCATGAATAAACCATAGAATAATCACACCATAAATTATAGTAGTGTATTATAATTATAACATAACAAGCGATGTCCTATAAATATAAGGACAACTAGGGGTATCAAATACACCAAACGCTTTAACTAATGCAAAACAAAATGTTAACAAGGCTAGACTAGTCTTCATGCTTCCGCTCCGCCCTCTTCATTTGACTAGATGATGTGATTCCTATGCCCACGCCTCAAGGAAGATCATGAACATCCGCATCATTACGTTCTGGAGCAACCAGAAGGGAAAACAAAAGGGGTGAGAATCTTATACAAGATTCTCAGTAAGGCTCCCAACTTAACACAAGTGTCATCGTCGTCGACCCAAGCCACTTTGGGTTTCATTATGAAAGAGGTGTACATGCATAGGTTCGTTTTTAATTTCTCAAATCCTATTATCTGAAGTGGGTTTCTTTTAGCATGAGTCTTGATGGTATGAATGCAGATATTTTATGTATGCATGGCAATCCATTCACGTACTCAACATATATCACTTAATCATAAGCACCAATGGAACAACGACGAAACATATGCATGTGCGTCTTTTACTTATCATATTTGAACTCTTCGAGTTCCTTTCTTAACTTTTCCACCCTCATCGTAGCCACCAAAATCCATCCAACATGCCGCCAAGTGTAACACCCTAATAATTAACCCAATACACCTAGGCGTATTGATTAATTACTAGACTTTACTCTTTGCTTCAGTTCCTTAATCATGCTTTGAAAATACTTAGTGAAATTACGAGCCATTTTTTTTTTAAACATAATTGAAAACGTGAGCCGCGCTTAACGTGAATGATTTAGCAAAATTTAAAAGACACATAGGAATTTACAAACATCACATCATAATATATTGGCTCCATCATCCAGCATCCATAATTACATATCATATAGATATTTTGCCTACCAACGAATTAAGACTAAGTGTAGGCAATCTAATAAAACATAAATAATATATGGATGGAAGGACATCCATTAATGGCACCTAGTAATAACACTCAGGGATAGGGATAGATATCTGAAATATACGAGTGAAACTCAGGATTCAAGTTAGCTACCGGTGCCTCAATGTGATTCACGAACGCTTCCTTCTGCTGAAGACGAGATGGAAAGAAAAATAGAGGGAGTGAGAAACTTATAAAAAAATCTCAGTAGGGTACTCACCTCATGATGCATTGTGTCATCATCATCGTCCCAGGAACCTCGGGTTATTATGAAATAGTGAGCATGCTAAGATTGATTTATTAAGTTCGAAAATATACTTCCGAGGTTCGTCGTTTAATCATGCGTCTTATAATGCATCATAAACTTAGCATGTCATGTTTATAATGAACTTTTCCTTTCATATATAATAACATAGTTATGCATAAAATCACATCATATTCCTCATCATCATTTCATAATACTATGCATAGCAGAATATCATATTTCTCATCATCATCTCATAAATACTATGCATAGCAGAACATCATATTCACATAATGCATTTACTTAGTTTCTTAGGTGACTTAAAGTTACTTTCATCATCATTTTCCTGGGCCACCCTATACTTCACCCTTTTGGGAGTAATCTAGGTTATGAGCTCATACCTTGCTAGTCGTCACCAGCACATACTTATCCCTTTTGATAAGTAAAAATTCTGTCTCTACCCTTTTGAGAGAGGACTGGGCAAGAATCACCTTTTCACCGCCTATAGTTTGACGGGTCCAAAGGATCATTTTCTCATATATTTTGAGTCACCTTTAAGTCTTTGCATGTTATATCATAATACAATTCTTCATTCATAATCATCATAACATTTTCTCATTTATAGTCTTATGCCGAAATAATATATACCAACTGTAATCATGCATCTGGAAGATTCCAGGAAAGAGAGGTGGGTCACAATGGACACGCTTAAATACCAAATCTTTCCTTAGCCAGAATCTTTCCAATTGCACTCTTACAGTAATACACTTCTTCAGTAATAGAATATGTCTTTATTTCATGCATAAGTTTTCATTGTTTGCAACAGCAACTATAACATACAAACCAGGAATCAATCAATGACACCAAATTCTTAATAAGCATCAAATCATATTTTAAGTACACATAAATTACTAGCTTCCCATAAAATTCTTACAAAGTTTTAAAACTCTTTTAGAACTAATTCTTTTTGTTAAACTTGAAAGAAGTCATAGGACTTTAGGCCTAACTTAACCATGGGACCGATTTATAACTTGAAAGAATGTTCATAATTAAATATTTCACTTAAGATAAAAGGAGCAAGTCTTGAGCTTTAGAGATTTAGGTGACATCTTTGAATTATTACCATGCTATGCAACCTTATTTTAATCTTATCTTTATAAGGTGATAGCTTGGAATTATAAACATGATATGCAATTCTATTTCTTTATCTTTAAGATTTAAGGTGATAACTTGAAAATTAAACATGATGCAAGAACTTGTAATATAAACATGATGCAAGAAGCTGAAGGCGTAGGGCAGGGACAGTAGAGGAGAGAATCTTAAGCAAGGAAGCGCGGTAGTCCACACGGGACGGTGAGGGGATGAGAATTACATTTTTTAAGCTCCAATTCTCAAGACTTCTTAAAGAATAAATTCTTTAACTCCAATTATCTCATTTCTTTGCTTATGATTCATAAGCAAGTCTTTGAGCTCTAGGATTTTTAGGTGATGACATAAAATAAACATGCCATGCATTGACTCTTTTAGCCATTATAAAATAAAGTGAGAGCATAAAATAAACATGAGATGCAACTTCTTTATTATCTTTAGAGATTAAGTGACAACTTGAAATTTAAACATGAAATGCAAGCTTGGAAATTTAAACATGAATATGCAAGTTCATTTATTCATTCTTGAGAATTTAGTGATGACATAGAAAGTAAACATGGTTATGCAAGGCATAAACTTAAACATGGATGCAAGTTCATTTTATTTCTTTACTAGAGCTCCTCCAAGACTTTAGAGAAATATAAATTCAACCCAATATATCTTAGCAAGACAAAGTGAAAAATACATCTTTCAAGTTCTAAACTCAAGATCATAAAAACATCATAAAAATATTATTCTTTAAAGTTTTGCATCAAGTGGAACTTTCAAGCTTTAGAGGCCTAACTTGTGATGGATTCACAACCCACCTCAAGGTCCTCATCATCAAGCCATCATCTTAGTCCCACCTAGGCCATATGGCTGAATTGTTCAAAGAAAAGGAAGAAGAAAACCAAATGGAAAAACTAGAGAAAATCCATGAAATCATCATTTTGAACCAAGAACAACACTTAGCAAAGCATAGAAATAAACTTAAAAACAACTCCCTACCTAATCTGATTTGAAGGAAAGGAAGAGAACTTGGTTTCCTTGAGTGAAATGAAAGAAAATATTCTTGAAAACTTGAAGAAAGAATTCAGCCAAGAGGAGGAGGAAATGAGAGCTTTTGGTGCTCCTAAAACTAGAATTTGTGTAAGTTATGAACTAAGCATCTAAACTATCTTCAAGCATGCCTATTTATAGAGATTTTGCAGCTCATAAATGGACAAAGGAAGGAAAGAAATCTGACCAAAAATTAGAGAAAAAAATAAGGAAGAAAAATCATTTTGTTTGGTGGCTTAAAACATGGAATCATGTTTCCATGTTTCATGATTCTTTGTTTTCATTCTTTGGATTTTTGTGTAATAATTTTCTGACTTATTACTCAATAATTTCGTGCATTACAGCCTTGTGGAAGAGGATTTTGTGTGTTCCATGTATTTTTTAGGTGTAGGCAAGGTATTCATGCAATTTAGAGAATTTACGGTTAAGGGTTTAAGTGAATTACTAAGCAATTTGGGTGTTTTAAGCAATTTTAGGTTCTAATCAATCTAAATAAATAATTTTGACTCTAGATTAATAATTAGAATTTAATAAGCTTTAATTTGAGCCTAATATTGCTTAGGTTTCGTTGACAATCAAAAATCTCAAAATTTGTAAAACTACAAAGAGCGGGGCAAAACGGTCATTTTACTTAAAAATTGCCCAAGACCACCCGAGCTTAACCAATGGTTAATCATGGCTTAAAAACACCTTTTAACACATTTTAGTGAGGTTCGGCATCGGCACGCAATGGAGTTAAAACGCGGTAAGGGCGTTTTGGTCATTTCGCGTCGAAGCTCAAAATTAGGATTTTTCTCCTCTATTAACACACATAACACAAACAATCCCTTATTAACATCAAAACATCCCCTTGAGGATGGGTGGGGCCCACAATCCTCATTTCTGAGTAAAATAACCTCAAGGGCATTTTGGTCATTTTACACGTAGAAAATTGGGGTTTGCAATACTTGCACGAATTGCTCCTAACTTCTCTTCTAACGTTATATTCCTTTATTAAGGATTGTTTGGTCTCAAATTTTATATAATATTTACCTACGGTAATTCGGTAATTCCTAATGATAGTAAAAATTCCAGTAAAAATTGGGCGTTACATTACTCCCTCCTTAAAAAAATTTCGCCCTCGAAATTCGTTACTAAAATAGCTCTGGATCCTGTGCTTGCATGTCTGATTCAGCTCCATGTAACTTCTTCGGTTTCATCTCTCCCATGCTACTTTGACTAGGGGTAAACCTTGTTCCTTAATTGCTTAACTCCTCGGTCAACGATTCTCGTGGGTGGTAAGTTAAACGTTAGGTCATCTCTTAATTGTACATGTTCTGGCTCTAGTACATGACTTGGGTAAGAATGATATTTCCTTAACTGGGAACATGAAAACATCATGAAGGTTGGACAGACTCGGGGGTAGGGCTATACGGTAGGCTCCAGATCCTATTTTGCTAAGGATTTCAATGGACCAGAAATGGGCTCAATTTCTTTACTTTCATTGCTCGGCCTATGCATATGGTGGGGTGATTCTAGGAACACATGGTCCCTTTCTTGAAAATCTAGCGGTTTTCGCCGCTTGTCCGCATAGTTTTCTGTCGACTTTAAGCAGTGAGAATCTTATCCCTAATCTTCTTGATTTGTTCGTCGTTTCCCTCACAATATCCGGTCCAAGTAGACTTTGCTCTCGGGCTCATACCAACATAGAGGTGATTGACACTTTCGTCCATAGAGGGCCTCGTATGGTGCCATACCGATACTTGCATGATAATGTTGTTATATGCAAATTAGAATAATCAAGGTACTTGCCAACTCTCTTTGATCTAAAACACAAGCCCTCAACATGTCCTCCAAAGTTTGGATAGTTCTTTCAGATTGACCGTCCGTTTGGGGGTGATAAGCCGTGCTCAACACACTTGAACCAAACGCCTTCTGAAAGGCTCCCCAAAACCGTGACGTGAATCGCGGATCTCGATCAGAGATTATCGTCGACGTCTCATGTAACCTTACTATCTCCTGAATATATAACTGTGCTAACCTATCCAAGGAATAAGTCACCTTAATAGGTAAAAAGTGGGCTGACTTATCAACCGATCCACTATTACCCAAATGGCGTCATGATTCGCTTGGGTCCTCGTAGTCGTTACAAAATCCATGGAGATCTATCCACTTCCACTCGGGGATTGATAGGGGTTGCAACATTCAGAGGGTCTTTGGTGCTCAATCTTCACCTTTTGACATACCAAGCATTTATTCACCCATGTGCACACATCCTTTTTCAATCCAGGCCACAGAACATCTTCCTCAAATCTTGATACATCTTGGTGGCACAGGATGGAGGTGAAATGACTCTTATGGGCTTCCTCCAAAATATCCTTCGAGGTCACCACTGCAGGTACACATATACGACCTTCAAACCTCCATAAACTATCATTCCCTTGGGTAAAACCTTTCAACTCTGGCTCTTACTACCTCTAAGGTCTCTTGAAATTCTGTATCTTTCCTTTGGGCTTGAGCAATTCTTTCCTTGAATTCACTTGTCACACTAAGGTGACAAGCTCTTATGCCCTTAGTGGTCAAGGTCATTCCTAGGTTGAGGTCTCTAAATTGCTCAATTAACTCAATCTCTTTCACCATCAAACGGGACACTTGTAAGGATTTCCTACTTAGGGCATCAGCTACAACATTAGCTTTACCTGGATGATAGTTTAACCCGAAATCATAATCTTTTAAAAACTCCATCCACCTTCTTTGCCTCATGTTTAGCTCTTTTTGATCAAAGAGATATTTCAAACTCTTGTGATCAGAAACACCTAAAACCTCACTCCGTATAAATGGTGTCTCCAAATCTTTAGAGCAAACACGAGGCGGCTAACTCAAGGTCATGGGTGGGGTAATTTGCCTCATGTGGCTTGAGTTGCCTCGATGCATAGGCCACCACTTGCCTATCCTCATTGAGTACACAACCCAAACCTTCCTCGAAGCATCACAGTACACTTCAAAAGGCACATTGGGGTCGGGTGACACTAAAGCGGGGGTTGAGGTTAGCTTGTGTTTCAGCTCTTGAAAGCTCTTTTCACACTCGGGGTCCATGAAAAAGAGGTGTTTTTCCTAGTTAGCTTAGTCAAAGGAAGGGAAATCTGGGAAAATCCCTTGATAAACCGACGGTAATAACCAGCTAAACCTAAGAAGCTCCTTACTTTCATTACGTGGTTGGTCTTTCCAGTTTCAACCGTTTCCACCTTACTAGGATCTACAGCAATTCCTTTCTTAGATACTACATGCCCTAAAAATTTCACCTCATCCAACAGAATTCACACTTAGAAAGCTTGGCATATAGTTTCTTTTCCTTAGGATTTCCAGTACTATAGTTAGGTGGCGTTCATGCTCCTCGTGGGTCTTAGAGTAGATGAGAATGTCATCTATAAAGACAACCACAAACTGATCTAAATGGTCTAAAGATCCTATTCATGTAATCCATAAAAATTGCCGGAGCATTGGTTAATCCAAAGGACATTCCTCCAAACTCAAAATGGCCGTATAATTACGAAAGGCCGTTTGGTATATCTTCATCTCTCACCCTAATTCTGGTGGTAACCTGACCTCAAATCAATCTTAGAAAACTGTTGCCCTTAAGCTGGTCCATCAAGTCATCTATCCTAGGCAAAGGGTATTTGTTCTTCATTTCACTTTATTCAATTGCCTATAGTCAACACACATCCTCATACTCCCATCCTTTTTCTTCACAAACAACACGGGGCTCCCCAAGGTGACGCACTAGGTCTAACAAACTTTTTCTCCAATAAATCCTCCAATTGAGCTTTCAACTCGGTAACTCTAATGGGGACATCCTATGGGGCTATGGATATGGGACCTACACAGAAGCAATTCTATGGAAAACTCTATCTCTCTCTTGGGGGAAACTCTGGTATCTCATTCTGGAAATACTTCGGGATAATTTCTTACTATGGGTATCATCGATACTTTGCTAAAGTCTACATCACTAGGCTAAGAAAATATAACCTTTACTCTCACCCTTACCAGTTTCTCCAGCAGTTATGTAAAGACTTATGGGTTTCTTAGGTCTAATGGGAACGGAAAAAAGTAATGGTTTTCTCATAGGTTTACAGTACACGGTTGGCTTCAAGCCAATCCATGCCAAGAATCACATCTAAACCTTGCATGGGTAAGCAAATGAGATCTAAAACAAATGATCTATTCTCAATAACAAAATGGCAATCTAAACAACATTTACAAGTCCTAACAGGTTTTCCAGATAGGGTAGAAACAATAAGGTCAAAAGGAAGCTCAGTTATATGCAAGTTAAGGGTTTTAACACACGAGTGGGAGATAAAAGAATGGGAAGCGCAGGAATCATCCAGTACAATTAAGTTTCTACCATACATATTACACTTACCTTCCACGAGATTTCGTGACTTTGTCGTTCTTCAACATTAACGGTGAATACCCTTCCTTGGTATTCCTGGCTTGGGATTGGGGGTTGGCGGGTTCCTTCTGTGCATTCTGGGAGTAATGACCTGGTTTTCACACCGGTAGCACACGTTTGTTAGGCTCGACATGGCATGCTCCATGATTCTTGCCGCACTTGGGACATTCCATGGATGGCACGGGTCGTGGAGGTCCTGGACCTCTTTGTGGTGCTTTCCCTTTATTGTTATTATTGTTGTTGTTGCGATTGTTTGGGATTATATAGCGGTTGTTGTTGTTGTTCGGTCTTCCTTGATGAAAGTTCCTTTGTGGCACTTGTGATCTTGATTGATGTGGAAATGGAGGTCGATTTTGCCTCTTGAACTGTTGACCTTGAGGTGTCAGCTTTTTAATGATATTCTCAGACTTTGAAGTACCCAGCTTCTCTGCCCTTCTTCAATGATGCGGCATTTGTTGACTAAGGTAGAGAAATCCCTGATTTCCAAGTGCGCAACCCACATTAAGTTCTCCTTTAACCCTAACTCGTATTTAATGCATTTCCAATACTCATAAGGGTTACCTTGGTACATCCTTGAGAACTTAATGAGTTCCTAAATCTGGCAGTATCCTGAGCCACATTCATATTCCCTGGACAAGTTGCATGAATTCAATGTCCTTAGCATTTCTAACCGACTCGGAAAGTACTTCTCGTAAAAATGGACCTTGAATAATTCCCAATCAATGTCCACTTCGGTTGCCTCAGAGTCTTCGAACACCGTCCACAAAGCCGGCATCACCCTCAAGCATGTGGGTGGCAAAAGTGACCTTCTCTCCTCGGAACATGGAACTACAGCAAAGACCTTCTCAATATTCCGAATCCATTCATCTGCTACATTAGGATTAAGGGTCCCTTGAAAACGGGTGGATTCGCCTTAGAAACCCGAAACGAGCATGTTCGGGAATTTCATGTCCTTGATTTATATAGCTTGACTTCTGATCCATCCGTTCCATCATCATTCTCATGGTCCTTGCTACGTAAAGTGCTTCAGCGGTCTCATTATCTTGGTTATTCTGCCGCGCTCCTAGCTGTTGTCGTCGTGCCATTGGTCCCTATACACACAAAACGGCAACACTGAGGTGATCAAGCCCAATATTCCATGCAAAGTGAGCAAGTTACCATGGCACTTTCAACATCCAGTAGTCATGTATTTCTAATCCTCAAGCTCATCCTAATGATAAACATCTACACATGACATTACTAACGTATTATGCTTTAGAAGCATAGTCGTCCAATCCTAAGCTAGATAGAAGCAAACTTTGATACCAAAATGTAACACCTAATAATTAACCCAATACACCTAGGCGGTGATTAATTACTAGACTTTACTCTTTGCTTCAGTTCCTTAATCATGCTTTGAAAATACTTAGTGAAATTACGAGCCATTTTTTTTTAAACATAATTGAAAACGTGAGCCGCGCTTAACGTGAATGATTTAGCAAAATTTAAAAGACACATAGGAATTTACAAACATCACATCATAATATATTGGCTCCATCATCCAGCATCCATAATTACATATCATATAGATATTTTGCCTACCAACGAATAAGACTAAGTGTAGGCAATCTAATAAAACATAAATAATATATGGATGGAAGGACATCCATTAATGGCACCTAGTAATAACACTCAGGGATAGGGATAGATATCTGAAATATACGAGTGAAACTCAGGATTAAGTTCAACTACCGGTACAGCCTCAATGTGATTCACGAACGCTTCCTTATTTCTTGAAGACGAGATGGAAAGAAAAATAGAGGGAGTGAGAAACTTATAAAAAGAATCTCGTAGGGTACTCACCTCATGATGCATTGTGTCATCATCATCGTCCCCAGGAACCTCGGGTTATTATGAAATAGTGAGCATGCTAAGATTGATTTATTAAGTTCGAAAATATACTTTACCGAGGTTCGTCATTTTAATCATGCGTCTTATAATGCATCATAAACTTAGCATGTCATGTTTATAATGAACTTTTCCTTTCATATATAATAACATAGTTATGCATAAAATCACATCATATTCCTCATCATCATTTCATAATACTATGCATAGCAGAATATCATATTTCTCATCATCATCTCATAAATACTATGCATAGCAGAACATCATATTCACATAATGCATTTACTTAGTTTCTTAGGTGACTTAAAGTTACTTTCATCATCATTTTCCTGGGCCACCCTATACTCCACCCTTTTGGGAGTAATCTAGGTTATGAGCTCATACCTTGCTAGTCGTCACCAGCACATACTTATCCCTTTTGATAAGTAAAAATTCCCTCTACCCTTTTGAGAGACGGACTAGGGGCAAGAATCACCTTTCACCGCCTATAGTTTGAGGGTCCAAAGGATCATTTTCTCATATATTTTGAGTCACCTTTAAGTCTTTGCATGTTATATCATAATACAATTCTTCATTCATAATCATCATAACATTTTCTCATTTATAGTCTTATGCCGAAATAATATATACCAACTAAATCATGCATCTTAGAAAATTCCAGGAAAGAGAGGTGGGTCACAATGGACACGCTTAAATACCAAATCTTTCCTTAGCAGAATCTTTCCAATTGCACTCTTACAAGTAATACACTTTCTTTAAGTAATAGAATATGTCTTTATTTCATGCATAAGTTTTCATTGTTTGCAACAAAACTATAACATATAAACAGGGAATCAATCAATGACACCAAATTCTTAATAAGCATCAAATCATATTTTAAGTACACATAAATTACTAGCTTCCCATAAAATTCTTACAAAGTTTTAAAACTCTTTTAGAACTAATTCTTTTGTTAAACTTGAAAGAAGTCATAGGACTTTAGGCCTAACTTAACCATGGGACCGATTTATAACTTGAAAGAATGTTCATAATTAAATATTTCACTTAAGATAAAAGGAGCAAGTCTTGAGCTTTAGAGATTTAGGTGACATCTTTGAATTATTACCATGCTATGCAACCTTATTTTAATCTTATCTTTATAAGGTGATAGCTTGGAATTATAAACATGATATGCAATTCCATTTCTTTATCTTTAAGATTTAAGGTGATAACTTGAAAATTAAACATGATGCAAGAACTTGTAATATAAACATGATGCAAGAAGCTGAAGCGGCGTAATCGCAGGGACCAGTGAGGGAGAAGAGAATCTTAAGCAAGGAAGCGGTAGTCCGCACAGGACCGGTGAGGGGGATGAGAATTACATTTTTTTAAGCTCCAATCTCAAGACTTCTTAAAGAATAAATTCTTTAACTCCAATTATCTCATTTCTTTGCTTATGATTCATAAGCAAGTCTTTGAGCTCTAGGATTTTTAGGTGATGACATAAAATAAACATGCCATGCATTGACTCTTTTAGCCATTATAAAATAAAGTGAGAGCATAAAATAAACATGAGATGCAACTTCTTTATTATCTTTAGAGATTAAGTGACAACTTGAAATTTAAACATGAAATGCAAGCTTGGAAATTTAAACATGAATATGCAAGTTCATTTATTCATTCTTGAGAATTTAGTGATGACATAGAAAGTAAACATGGTTATGCAAGGCATAAACTTAAACATGGATGCAAGTTCATTTTATTTCTTTACTAGAGCTCCTCCAAGACTTTAGAGAAATATAAATTCAACCCAATATATCTTAGCAAGACAAAGTGAAAAATACATCTTTCAAGTTCTAAACTCAAGATCATAAAAACATCATAAAAATATTATTCTTTAAAGTTTTGCATCAAGTGGAACTTTCAAGCTTTAGAGGCCTAACTTGTGATGGATTCACAACCCACCCTCAAGGTCCTCATCATCAAGCCATCATCTTAGTCCCACCTAGGCCATATGGCTGAATTGTTCAAAGAAAAGGAAGAAGAAAACCAAATGGAAAAACTAGAAAAATCCATGAAATCATCATTTTGAACCAAGAACAACACTTAGCAAAGCATAGAAATAAACTTAAAAACAACTCCCTACCTAATCTGATTTGAAGGAAAGGAAGAGAACTTGGTTTCCTTGAGTGAAATGAAAGAAAATATTCTTGAAAACTTGAAGAAAGAATTCAGCCAAGAGGAGGAGGAAATGAGAGCTTTTGGTGCTCCTAAAACTAGAATTTGTGTAAGTTATGAACTAAGCATCTAAACTATCTTCAAGCATGCCTATTTATAGAGATTTTGCAGCTCATAAATGGACAAAGGAAGGAAAGAAATCTGACCAAAAATTAGAGAAAAAATAAGGAAGAAAAATCATTTTGTTTGGTGGCTTAAAACATGGAATCATGTTTCCATGTTTTCATGATTCTTTGTTTTCATTCTTTGGATTTTTGTGTAATAATTTTCTGACTTATTACTCAATAATTTCGTGCATTACAGCCTTGTGGAAGAGGATTTTGTGTGTTCCATGTATTTTTTAGGTGTAGGCAAGGTATTCATGCAATTTAGAGAATTTACGGTTAAGGGTTTAAGTGAATTACTAAGCAATTTGGGTGTTTTAAGCAATTTTAGGTTCTAATCAATCTAAATAAATAATTTTGACTCTAGATTAGTAATTAGAATTTAATAAGCTTTAATTTGAGCCTAATATTGCTTAGGTTTCGTTAAAATAAAAATCTCAAAATTTGTAAAACTGGCAAAGAGGGGGCAAAACGGTCATTTTACTTAAAAATTGCCGGACCACCCGAGCTTAACCAATGGTTAATCATGGCTTAAAAACACCTTTTAACACATTTTAGTGAGGTTCGGGCTAAGTCGGCACGCAAATCGGAGTTAAAACGGGTAAGGGCGTTTGGTCATTTAACGCGTCGGACTCAAAATTAGGATTTTTCTCCTCTATTAACACACATAACACAAACAATCCCTTATTAACATCAAAACATCCCCTTGAGGATGGGTGGGGCCCACGATCCTCATTTCTAGTAAAATAACCTAAGGGCATTTTGGTCATTTTACACGTCCAGAAAATTGGGGTTTGCAATACTTGCACGAATTGCTCCTAACTTCTCTTCTAACGTTATATTCCTTTATTAAGGATTGTTTGGTCTCAAATTTTATATAATATTTACCTACGGTAATTCGGTAATTCCTAATGATAGTAAAAATTCCAGTAAAAATTGGGCGTTACACCAACGTTTCACATAGCCACCAAAACTTAAAATACACCCTTTAGAATGAGCTCATCTTAACTATGTCGCTATATTTATACGGGAAAAAAGAAAGTATTATTACTTTCTTGGATCACCAGGATAACCCTAACTAAGAACTCATAATGGGATCATTTATTTATCATATCTTGTATTATGCAACATGAGCATACAAATAGAACATCATATAACATATCCTCTATTCATATCTAATATTCTCATGCATTTTAAACATAGCATACCACATCATCATAGCAACATGTCACACATCCATACATTTCTCATACTCATGGCATTTAAAACATTCACATACATCAAAACAATACTCACTCGATCTTATTCTCACATCGCACACCTTATCTTAAGATATCTTATGCTTTGGCCCTAAGGGTCTTAAACTTGTGTTCTAGTTATCCTAACACCCATTATAGTTTTTATAACACCTAAGGGATCTACTTACAATTCTCACTAAGATTTATGTTCACTAATTTCCAAACAGCATTACATCACTTTGGGCGGAGATTTATATATAATTACGGGGTTCTAGAATCTCCGTCTTTGACCCTTTCTAGTCCGTCTTCGCCTAAGGCTTATAATCAACTCCTAAACCAATTATGAGGGATTCCTACACATATCCACTAATTATAAACCATTTCCTTAAGTCCAATTATGCTGTAACAGATTTACCATTTGTGCATCTAAGTGTTCTAGAATTCTCATTTTAAGTCCTTTCTAATTACTTGTTCTTTCCTAACTTCCCTAAATTGATCCTTGCTTCACTCAAACATAATTTTACACATTTTAACACCATAAAATAAATTTATACAGTGGCCAATTACACAAGGAGAACAAAAAATATAGCTCATATAGTCACATAATTTCATGATTTAAAAGCATATAAGTTGCTAGTTTCTCTTGGAATCATTTTAGGAACTCAAAACTCTTTTAGAAACCAATTAATCTCATTAAAATCACATAAATGTGGGTAGGTCAGTAGCTAAATTAACTTTGTTCATGAATTAGATTTAAAACATAAAATCTTGTTCATGATCTTTAAGTTTACCTAAGCTTAGAAAAATTCCAACATAGGCTATTGGCACTTATGATTAGATGAACTCACTCAAGTCCATCATCATCATCATAAGGCCGAAATGGCATTCTTGGAATGCTTCCATTTTTAAAACTTTATTGTGATACTTGGGCAAGTCTTTAAGCTCTAAATATTTAGGTGATGACATAAACTTAAACATGCTATGCACTTGTTTTATTCTTCATTATAAAATAAAGTGAGAGCATAAAATAAAATATAGATGCAACTTCATTATTATCTTTAAAGATTAAGTGATGACTTGAAATATAAACATGAAATGCAAGCTTGGAAATTCAAAGTTGATAATGCTATGCAAGGCATAAACATAAATATAAATGCAACTCATTTATCTTAACTAGAGCTCTTACAAGACTTTAGAGGAACATTCAACCTTAACCCAATTTGTATCAACAACATAAAGTGAGCTTTAGAGTTCTTAGCACCAAGTCTTCAAAGAAGCCTTTGGTTTGAACTTCATCATCAAGCTCAAGAAAATGGACTAAGACAAAACTCAACACTTTATCAAACAAACATAAAGAACTACTCATATTCTTTATTTTATTGCTCATGGGCTTCAATCTGAGTAAACTCTTAGAACGGGACCAACTTTAAGGTTGGCAAGGGTAAGCTTAGAGCTCTTTGAAAACATATGATTAATTTTCTTAACAAAACTTTTAGTGATCTACTTAACATTTTTATCAAACTTTGTTCAAAAAAGGAAAGAAAACTGAAACCTTAAGAGGATAAGGAAAGGAAAACGAAAAACTTAAGCAAAGGAAAAAGAAAGAAACCAGAGCATATATGGTCCAAGACCAAGTTTTTCAAGCTTTGAGGTTTCTCACATGGCATACACAAGACCATTATCTTGAAACCTCATCATCAACCTAAAGTTTCTCAAAAAGGCCTCAGGCCGAAATGAAGAAAGGAAAAGGAAAAGCTTGAAAACCAAGAGAAACTAGAACTTTTCTTGAAGAAACAAAGTAAACTTTGAAATAAAACCCTTACCTAAAAAGTCTTGAAAGAAATGAAAGAAATCTTGGATCCTTGATGAAATGAAAAGACAAAATCTTCTCTTGGATGGCAATGGATTCGGCCAAGAAGGTTTCTCAAGGAAGATGATTTTTCCTTAGAAAGTAAGCTTGGAAATGGAAAGTTTGGTGTTTGAGAGGTGGTTTGAGGTGAGGGAGTGGTGGTCAAGGTTGTTTGGTGGTTTGTGTGATGGAAAGTTTCTTTGATGGTGGAGGAAGAAACAAGATGAAGAGAATTAAGAGAAAAAGAGAAAATGCAAGAAACTAACTTGGCAAATGATCTAAAGTGTAACCAAGTTCTCTAAGGCTTGGTATTTATAGAAATTAAAATGATGGCTGCCAAGGGGGAGGATGGCCGACGGTTTTCATGGAGGGAGGAAAATTGAGAAACTTATTTCAAAGGTATGGTTAGAAGCATGGCTAGTATGGTTAAAGTATGGCTTAGGTATGGTCTTTGAGTGAAACAAAATCAACATGTGATGAATTTCAGGAGAGATGATTGGCAGATTTCTAGCCAAGGGGAAGAGATTGTTCATGTAATTGTGGTTTAATGATGTGTTTAGGTGTTTCTTTGATTAAGGTTTTGATTAGGAGTTTGTAAGAAAGTGTTTAGGTGAGGTAATGGTTAATTAAGATTGTTAAGACTTGATTTAGAGTAGTCTTACTAGATTAACAATTTAAAACCATTCTTTAGTCAAATGAAGGTATGGACCAATTAAGCTTAATTTAAGGAATTGGAATAAAACATATTCAAGATTCATTACTAGGAATCTGAATTAAAAGATGTAATTAGAGTTTAACCAAGCAATCTTAGTTCTAATTAACCTTACTAAATTATTTGACTTGAGATTAATTCAAAATAAATTAATCTTTGATTGGCTAATATTGCTTAACTTTAGTTAAACGACTAGCTAGCTATAGTTGTTTCTAGGGTAAAACGGTAATTTACACTAAAGCCTAAACATTAGACACTCCTCTGCTTAAACTTCACTTAAAAACATCATTTAAAACCCTTTGGTAAAGTCCGATCTAAACCAACCGTAAAAGCGAATAATAAACGCCACGGGCATTTGGTAATTTAATTCATCGAAACTCAAAATGATTCTTCTCTCTATTACCACACATAACACATATAATCCCTATCAAACTCAAAACATCCCCTTAGAAGGCTAAACAAATTGCTACAGCTTTCAAGGGTAAATGACTTAGGAGCATTTGGATCATTGCACATGGAAAAGTGAACACACCATATATATAGAAGTTTATGAAGAAAAGTTCTCTAAAAGGATGATAGCATCTCTAAAAGGCTTAACAACTCCTTGCTAAACCAAGTTCATATACTCGAAGTTTACCTTTTAAGGGATGGGAGTCTCTAGACATCTTTGATAGGGTTTTTCAGGGATGGTGGCTGTTTTCTGTGCTCTTCTTGGGGCAAAGGGAAGACATCTGAGCCACAACACCTACATGGGGATAGGTTTGTCCTGATTATCTCCAAGTGGTTTTTAGCTTCAGTTCCTGGAGTAAGTGCCTATTGGGAAGAATATTAAGTTTCTTGGAGTGATTGTAAAAGAAGTATCAAAGTGCCTCATAGATTCCATGAAGCATCAACCAAGTGACATTACAACATCTATGGCCTAGATTAGAGGGTGAGAATGGTTTTGTTATATTCATTCACCATTCTTCCGCGAGGAGAAGTACGGAATATTCTCCTGGGTATAGGTTTATGTGCTTTTTGTTTGCTGCTAAAAGAAAGTGAATCTACAAAAAATGGATAATGGAGTACATGCTTGGTGCCATTGCTGAGGGATGAAGGAAAACGAGCTAGAGTTAGGTGGCTCAAGTCTGACAAAGATTATTCAATGTCAAATACCTTTTTCCTGAAATAAGACTCAAGCATCTTATGCATAGTTTTATTATGAATTTGACTCAAGAGACAATGGAAAAGACTCATATACATATGTAAAAAAGCTCCGGAAAGAAAAGTTCCTTGATTGGGATGCTAAAGAAGAAAATGCCACTACTAAGGTCGAGAAGAGAAGAAGAAGATTGCAGAAAAAGGAAGGAAGAAAGTGGTCTAGGAGCAAAGCTTGAAAAGCTTGAAGTGCTGAAGAAACATACTAAAGAAGTAGTATAAGGAGGAGCTCCTCTAGAGACCCAACAAAAGAGCAAAATGAGGCAAAACAAGAAACGGAAGCAAGCAAAGGTTCCAAAGCCTTGAAACAAAAGCTAGAAGGACATAATCCTGAGAAAAGTGGAGCTCAGCAAGGAAAACTAACAATTTTTGGCAAAAGGTCTGGAACTGAATTCAAACCTTACTAAAGGAATTAATAAAACACTCATTCTAAGATATATGTGCTCTCCGTAAGATCCTGATCCTGCTAATGATGAAAAAGAGGCCAAAGTAATTCTTCAAGCAACAGATAATTCTTGGGGAAGGGAAGCTGGAAAGCCAAGGAACTTTGGGCAGGCTAAAGGGATTATAGGTCCGGTGGGGACAAAGAAGACGACCTTTGTAAACCCTTTATTGTAATTGAAGAACACTCCACACGAGAGCCTATGTCTCGGTGTTCAGGTTTCCCTCTTTTCCTATATTCTCTAGACCTCCCTTGAAGGACAATGGCTTTTGAAACAGCTCCACCATTGAATCGGCCAGCCTAGCAAGAAAGCAACAACCAATGAGGCCAAATGGTTCTCCTTATAACAATGATAACTTCATGACCATAAATCAGGTCTTATGATCTATGTCAAAGTCCATTGTGTTAAGAGCATAATTGAGAAAGGCAAAGAATGACTTGAATTTTTCCTAATCAGCTCTTTTCCACTTTGGAAACTATCCACGAAAAGCCCTCTATGAGGCCCATCATTGAGACAAGCTAGAGAAGCCCATAAACTGGTGTCTTGTTCTTATGGATGGTCATCAACTTCCTCCTTCTGGGCATCCCTCCTGCTTTATGGATTGATGGCTGTTCCCACAAAACCAAACCCAAGATTCTTTCAACGTGCTTTGTTCTCAATCACACACTTTCTGGAAAACTTCCTAGAGGTCACCCATCCCAAATTGCTCCATGTCAAGCACGCTTAACTATGGAGTTCTTAGTGATGGGCTACCGAAAGAAATGCATCATAGTGAGTTCTAAATCAATTCATATAAGTCATCCTTAACTGTATAGTCCGATACCTTACACAAGTTTAGGGGATAGCTCTAATTCTGATGTGTGATTGACATCATGTACCCTTCATTTAGAGGTCTTGCAGGAGCCGGTTCCTGCCTTGCAGCCTCGCAGGAATTGTCACTCCTACCTCGTACGGGCATTACACCTTCGTTCGTATATCTCTAATGTGAAGAGAAAGGACAAAACTTCATAAGCCGGTGCTCCTTCTCTGAAGAAACTCCTGCTACTACCTTAACTCAAGGTGTCATGAACATTGCCTTCTTCCTCCTCCTGGATTCCTTTACTCATCCATTCTCTTTGATAATGTTCCATAGTCTACCACCTCTTATAACCTCTACATGCTCAGGTAAATCACCAAAATTTGGGGAAACCATACCCTAGATATACCTGAGCCTTCTCTTGAGCTGAACTATAAACATCTTAAATACCATCTATTTGTGCATTCAATTCTTCAACCGAGTCTCCTAGCAACTTAGACAATTAGATTATAATGTGCCAATTGAGAGACATTGCCTCCAGGAATGGACAAAAGAGTTAAAGCCATTAATATGAACAAGGTGCCCAACTTCGACAACATGATGACTTCCTGTAACAGTTTAATAATTAACCCAATACACCTAGGCGTGGATTAATACTAGACTTTACTCTTTGCTTAAACTTAACTAATCATGCTTTGAAAATACTTAGTGAAATTACGAGCCATTTTTTTTAAAAAAACATAATTGAAAACGTGAGCACGCATAACGTGAATGATAATTAAAAAATAAAGCGAAAATGAATAAACATATCATGAAGAAACACATCATATTGGCTCCATCATATGACATCCATAATTACATATCATAGATATTTCCTACCAAAAAATAAGCATGTAGGCAATCTAACGAACATAAATATATGGATGGAAGGACATCCATTAATGGCACCTAGTAATAACACTCAGGGATAGGGATAAATATATGAAATATACGAGTGAAACTCGCAAGATAAGTTAAGACCAGGTGAAGCCTCAATGTGAATCACGAACACTTCCTTCTGTTTCTAAAGACGAGATGGAAAGAAAAATAGAGAAGTGAGAAACTTATAAAAAGATCTCAGTGGGTACTTCACACCTCATGATGCATTGTGTCCTCATCATCGTCCCCAAGGAACCTCGGTTTCATTATGAAATAGTGAGCATGCTAAGATTGATTTATAAGTTCCAAAATACTTTACAGGAAATTGTCGACTTCATAATAACGTTATAATGCATCATAAACTTAGCATGTCATGTTTATAATGAACTTTTCCTTTTATCAACACATAATATTCTTCATCATCATATCATAAATACTATGCATAAAAGAACATCATATTTCTCATCATCATATCATAAATACTATGCATAGAAGAACATCATATTTCTCATCATCATATATAAATACTATGCAAGTAGAAGAACATCATATTTACATCATCCATTACTTAGTTCCTTAGGTGACTTAAAGTTACTTCCATCATCATTTTCCTGGGCCACCCTATACTCCACCCTTTTGGAGTAATCTAGGTTATGAGCTCATACCTTGCTAGTCGTCACCAGCACATACTTATCCCTTTTGATAATAAAAACGTCTTACCCTTTTGAGAGAACGACTTAGGGGGCTAGGATCACCTTCACCACCTATAGTCTGATGGGTCCAAAGATCATTTCCTCTTACATTTAAGTCACCATTAAATCTTTGCATGTTATATCATAATTCAATTCATAATCATCATGACATTTTCTCATTTATAGTCTTATGATGGAATAATATATACTGACTGAAATCATGCATCTAGGGAGATTCCCAGGAAGAGAGGTGGTCACAATGGACACACTAAATACCAAGTCTTCCTGCACAAAACTTTTCCAAATTACACTTTAAGTAGTATACTTTCTTCCAGCAACAAAGGTAATTTTTTTTAAATAACAGAGATTATTCTTTATTTCATGCATAAGCATTTTCATTGTTTGCAACAGCAACTATAACATGCAAGCTAGGAATCATTTAATGGCATCAAATACTTAATAAGCATCAAATCACTTATAGACCTATCACTTAAAACATCAAGAGGCATCATCATAAATCCTTATTGAAAAACTTCTTAAACAACCGAAACTCTAGAATCGGGATTACCTCAATTGCCAAACAAATTAATTATGCATTAAGGGATTCATTACCATTATTACAATTAATTATAAGGCTTAGGAACATTATTAAACTCCATGGGGTAGCATGGGCAGTAAGTTATTCTTAAGGTTTCGATGTGTTGAGTTGCGTTTTAACCCTTTCTTGCTACCAGCTTTCCCTCCGATGCTAACATTAATTACTAAACCGATTATGAATCTTCTCCCTTATCTAAACATAATAAAATCTGGTTCTTATAGTTGCTAATCTGGACAGAATGCATAAATTTCATTCTTTAGAGTTCTAAAAAATTGCTTTTATGGTTTTCTAGTTACTAGTTTCATTTTTAGTGTTAAAGAATAAATCCTACACTAAATTGATACCAAGTTTTCGTGGCTAACTAATCTTAGACAAAATTATAACATACTAAAGGGTTTGGCATTGGATAAACTTAAAGGGTAAAGACTAGGTAAATTCTTAGATTTGGTTGTTCTTGGAAGCTAGTTTTGTCACTAACATGCATAGATAATTCTCTTAACAATAAACCATAATTATCACAACTCCAAACATATTAAATCATCATCATTTATTGGTACTAATCTCATATCAAAAGGGAATCATGAACCTCATATAATTGTATAAAATCACATTTTAAGTGAACATAAAATATTAGTTTCCGTAGAATCCTTGCAAAGCTTTAAAACTCTTTTAGAAACTAATTCTTTTATCTAAACTTGAAAGAATCTTCATAATTAAAATTCTCACTTAAGATAAAAGGAGCAAGTCTTGAGCTTAAGAGATTTATGTGATATCTTAGAATCATAAACATGTTATGCAACCTCATTTTAATCTTGTCATTATAAGGTGATAACTTGGAATTATAAACATGATATGCAAATCAATTTCTTTATCTTTAAGATTTAAGATGATGACTTGAAAATTAAACATGATGCAAGAACTTGAAATATAAACATGATGCAAAGCGAACGGCGTAACCTGCACTGGACAAGTGGAGGGAGAAGAATCTTAGAAGCGAAGCGGCGAATCGCATTCAAGGTAAAGGAAGAAGAGAATTATTATTACATCTTTTAAGCTAATCTCAAGACTTCTTAAAGAATCAATTCTTTAACTCCAATAATCTTATTTCTTTGCTTGTGATACTTGGGCAAGTCTTTAAGCTCTAGGATCTTTAGGTGATGACATAAAAATAAACATGTCATGCGATTGATTCTTTAGCCATTATAAAATAAAGTGAGAACATAAAATAAATATGAGATGCAACTCTTTATTATTTAGAGATTAAGTGACAACATGAAATATAAACATGAAATGCAAACTTGGAAATTTAAACATGAGTATGCAAGTCCATTTATTCATTCTTGAAATTTTAGTGATGACATAAAAAGTAAACATGATTATGCAAGGCATAAACTTAAACATGGATGCAAGTTCATTTGATTTCTTTACTAGAGCTCCTTCAAGACTTATAGAAATACAAATTCAATATATATATCTTAACAAGACAAAGTGAGAAATACATCTTTCAAATTCTAAACTCAAGATCATAAAATCATCATAAACATCATTCTTTAAAGTTTTGCATCAAGTGGAACTTTCAGCTTTTAAGCCTTTTCTGATGGATTCACAACCCACCTTCAAGGTCCTCATCATAAGCCATCATCTTAGTCCCACCTAGGCCATATGGCCGAATTGGTTAAAGAAAAAGGAAGAAGAAAACCAAATGGAAAAACTAAGAAAATCCATGAAATCATCATTTTGAACCAAGACAACACTTAGCAAAACATAGAAATAAACTTAAAAATAACTCCCTACCTAATCTGATTTGAAGGAAAGGAGAGAACTTGGTTTCTTGGATGAAATGAAGAAAATATTCTTGAAAAACTTGAAGAAAGAATTCAAGCTAAGGGAGGAGGAAATGAGAGCTTTGGTGCTTTGAAAAAACTAGAATATGTACAATTTTGAGCAAGAATCTAAGACTCCTTAAGCATGCCTATTGAGGATTTAAGTTCATGTATGGACAAGAAGGAGGCATAATTTTCCAATTTTTCATGGGAAACGGAGGAAAATCATTTCTTGTTTAAGGCATGTTTTATGCCATGTTTTAGGAATTTTTTGGCATTTTGTTTTAGTGCATATCTTGCAATAATTCTAATGATTATGGCTGAATTATTTCGTGCATTACAGCCTCATGGAAGAGGGTTTTGTGTGTTCCATGTATTATTTAGGTGTAGGCAAGGTATTCATGCAATTTAGAGAATTTACGATTAAGGGCTTAGGTGAATTAGTAAGCAATTTGAGTGTTTTAAAGCAATTTTAGGTTTAATCAATTTAAATAAATAATTTTGACTCTAGATTAATAATTAGAATTTAATAAGCTTTAATTTGAGCCTAATATTGCTTAGGTTTAGTTAGCAATCAAAAATCTCAAAATTTGTAAACTACCACAAAGAGGGGGGCAAACGTCATTTACTTAAAAATTCCCGAGAACACCCGAGATTAACCAATGGTTAATCATGGCTTAAAAACACCTTTTAACACATTTAGTGAGGTTCGGCTCATTTCGGCACGCAATCGAGTTAAAGCGGATAAGCGGGGCGTTTGGTCATTTCAGGCGTCGAGCTCAAATTAGGATTCTTCTCCTCTATTAACACTCATAACACAAACAATCCCTTATTAACATCAAAACATCCCCTTGAGATGGGTGGGGCCCACGTCCTCATTTTCAGTAAAATAACAAGGGGCATTTTAGTCATTTAATGTCCAGAAAATAAAGGATTTGCAATACTTGCACGAATTGCTCCTAACTTCTTTTCTAACATTATATTCCTTTATTAAGGATTGTTTGGTCTCAAATTTTATATAATATTTAAAGTAATTCGGTAATTCCTAATGAAGTAAAATTCCATAAAAATTAGGGCGTACACTTCCTCGTTAGATTCTTCAAAACTCTAAAGAAATGAAGCTTTCTGATGTAGATTCTTTCAGGAGTTAAGTGACACTGATGAGTAGTGTTCCTTGTTTCCACGCACTTCCTTTTACTAATGTCAAAAGAGAGAAAGAAAAGAAAAGAAAATCTTTTATCAGAAATTAGGGGGAGTACATAAAGCTTCACTAGAGATTGTTTTTAGAGCATCTACATTTTTTTTTATTTTTGTTGTTGTTGTTTAGGTCGCAAGTGGTTTTTTGTTATTCAAGTATTATCATCTTTTTTTATTAAACTTTCTTTGATAGCTCTTATGCCTATAATACATCTTTTATCATTTTTCTTTGCTTGGTTATATATATATATATATATAAAACATAACATGTATTGGAGTATGAACATAGCATGAAACAAAATATAACATATATTAGAGTATTAAGCACGAGTATGTTCCATAGCTTGAGCATCAGAAGGAAACATGATGTAATGAAATATCGATCAAGCAATAAAAAGATTACTCATTCATCAACATAGAATGCCTAATTAGTTAAGAAAGATGTGTGTGTGTGTGTGTGTGTGTGTGTGTATCCTTATGCGAGCATATGTGAAAGTTGTTTTTAAGCTCTAAAATCACTTATTCTGGTATTTATGAGAAAAGTTTCCTAACTTGATAGTACAAGCTCAAAATTATTTTGCTCTGTTTTATTTGAGATTAGTCCATATTGACTTCAAGAAATCTCTTGCCGCATATGCTAACGATATTAGTTTGAGGTTTCTATTAGTGTCAAAAGCTACATCTATCTCAAGTTGTTTTCTTTCTTGCTAAATGCATTTCTTTTACATGAGCATCCGTTCCAAAAAAATAAATTTGGGTAAAGTTTGTTGAATAAGAAAATTAAATGAGATAAAATATCACAAGTATTACTTGTCTCTTCTTCAATACGTGTATTTTTAAAAAGTTTTTCTAATGACTAAAAGTTAAGTGTTTGTTAAAAGGGCTTAAACGATGATATCTCTTTATGTACTACTCTGATCCTTAAAAAGTACTCTAAGTAATCTCCAAAACTTCATTCACAATCAAAATAGCTATGATTTAAGTCACTTAAGGCTATAAATTGTTTGATCCTTTCATATCATGCCTAAAGAAATGAACTTCTTGAAAAACATATATGATGAGATGAAAGAATATTGCTTATCATGCTATATTTTCCATAATATTTTCTTTCAATATCTCTTCAAAAGATTTTCTTCAAAATTGGTTTGTCATCATAAAAAAGGAAATTGTATTAGCTCCAAACCCTATAGAAAGCTTGAAGATAATATGTTTTGAATTACAATAAAATCATTAAAAAAAATATTTGAAGAATGACAATGCTACTTCTAAGACCTTTGAAATAGAGACGGTTCTTCGTTGCAATAACATAGCTCCATTAAATGAAAATAATTTCACTTTACATGTGCAAACATATTTTATCTTGCTTAAAAAGATGGGAATTTAATGGAAGTGATAATTATATTGTATTTAGAGCATATACATACCTAACGATTAAAGAAAATCATCTAGTACAAGAAACCAAGCTTAAGGACTTAAAAAAAATAGCACTAGACTTAAGAAAGTCGTTAAAATGAAGATATCAATCAAACTCTAGCCAAACATGTTCTCAATCTTCTATAACACCTTAAAAATTAGTCAAAAATTAATTTGAGCTTTATTAGTCATAATTTCAAAAATTGAATAGTTTAGCAATGATGAGGATGGTCCAATGGACGTGTTGTAAAAAAATTATATTTAGGGCCAGGGTGAATAGTAACCTTGTGGGCCCCACGGCTCGTTGGACGCCGAAACCCCATATTTAAAACAGGAAATCCCGACTAAGAAAAGAATTAAGGTTAGATGATAAAATTAGAAGTTATACCTAGAATTAATTCGGATAATGTTTAATTACTCAAGGATATGATATTGCTTGTTTCGGGTTAAGGTTAGAATTAATTTGGATGTAGTTTTTAATTCCTGTACAAGTTACTGGTGGCCATAAGTTCCAACGCTTTATGTCAAGTGGATGGCAAGGATTGAAACTTTAAAATTAAGTTTCAATATGGCTTTCATTTATATTTACTTAGGAGCCAATATCTAATCCGTTCGTAAAATTTTCATGTGCAGTTCTCAGAAAGATGATTAATTCCTGCAAATGGATGATGTATATTATCTTCAAGACAAGTGGAAGGCTAAGATTTAATCTAAACAAGATTAAATAGCCATCCAATCTATTTTTTTCTTTTCAAAAAGATATGCATTTATGTAACATAAATGCTAAAGCTAAGTTCAGATAAATACAAAGCAACCAACCTAACCTTATCATCATCACAATTTTGGCCAAGACAAGGAAAGGAGGCAGCCACCATTGTCATCTTTCTCTGAAACTCAAACTTGGTTCAAATCGCCAAAGCACTTGCCCAAAGTCACTAAAACCATAAACTTCCTTCACTAAACTTTTCACCTCAATAACAATCTAACCGATTAAAATCTTAATACCTCACCAATCCTTACCTTGCTATCACACACCTCACTGATTTAGGAAGAATTTGGGGTTGATTTGGAGTTTGAAGTGGAAGGAATCAATCTTGGATCACCCTTGAGCCAAGATCCCTAAAGCCACCAAACTAGGGTTTTCATTGGCCTTTTCTTTCCAAATTTATTATGAACACTTCCTATTGGTATTGGTCAGAAAATTTCATTTTATTGGTTGACAATATATTGATATTGATGTATAAAATTTTTTGGTGCGTTTGGATGATGTTAGAAATCATTTTTGTGAAAAGAGATTTTGAACCATGCTGGATTTTTGGTTTTTGTATAGGACAGCACTGATCACCAATTTTCTGAGGAATTGTGGGTATTTTCTTGAGCTATAAAAAATATATGTTAAATTTAACATCTTAGGCTAGTTCCACAAATTTTCTTGAGCACTTTTACTCCTAATGCTTAAAAAAATCAAGAACTGAAATGGTATCCATGCTGCCTAGATTATTGGAACTAAAGTTGTGAATTTGTCTAATTTTATAACTATAGCAAATGATTGAATTTTCCTTGAAATTTTTACTGAATGTTGATAACATTTTTAGTATAGCTGTGATTTTTCTTTTGAATTGATTCAATCATTTGCTAGGGTTAAAAATTATGAATTTTGGGTTATGAGCTGAGGTTAAGTAGTTTTTGAGCAATGAATTTGTTTAATTTTGTTAACATAGTTAGAGATTTTTTGCTACTAAAATTTTTATGGAACCTTGTGGACATATTGAAGTGTCCTTGAAAATTTTTATAGCCTCCGAATTAATTGTTTGATATGCAAATAAATTATATTACAATATGTGAAATTGTCCATTATGCTGAAAATGAATTGATGCTTTGAATTTGATGAAATAATGACATCTTGTACTAGTATGACATGAGCACAAGAATATGAATATGAATAATTGAGCATGTGACTTATTGATGAGGTTAGGCATATATAAATATAAGTGTTTATTACAATTGCTCATATGTGAAAGAAAATCATAAGATTATGTTTCTTAGGTTGGAAGAAAGTGATTGGAAATTTGTGGGGAAAGTAAACCTAACTACCAAGAAAAACATAAGGTTTATAATTCTTAAGCTAGAAAAAGTAAATCTGGTTTGTTGGGGAAGTAACACGACTACCAAGAAAGCATAAGATTTATAATTCTTGGGTTAGAGAAAGTAAATTCCGTTTGTCGGGGAAAGTAAACCTGATTACCCTTGAATTGAGTTGGGGAAAGTAAACCTGGCTAGAAATAGGTCTATGTAAGAATTAGAGAAGAAAAGTAAATCCAATGATCATGTATAGGAATAAACTTAGTCCTAAAAATGCAGTCTATTACCCTAAAGTAATATTTTATCTTATGTGCTTAGTGAAGATTTTAGTATCAATATTGAGGCCAATATGTTAAGTTATGATTTAGCAATATAGGGTTTATAATGAGTAGTATGACATATGATTGAATAAAAAAGCTACCCACTTCAGAAGGATAATTTTAGAACTTTTAAAATGAACATTTAAGATGTATTGTATGATCACATTTCTTGATAAACCAAAGTGGCTGGGACGATGACGATGACATTATGATTATGTATTTCGGGTACCTCCTGGGAATTTCATAATTACACCCCTGCTTGTTTGTGTTTCCGTGTCATTCCAGGATTGATTCCAATAATAGTAAAGCAGCTACAAAAAGACTAAATTGTAATTTCTATAGTTTAGTCGTGGAACTGATCTGTATTGTTGTGTGTGTGTGTGTGTGTGTATATGTTTGTAATGTAGTGAAGAATAGATGTGAACTAAAGCTCCTAGAAGAGCTTCCTTTTGTCTTAACTTGTATTAAATAAATACGTTGTCTTTTGCTATATATTTGATAAAACCAATTAGTTAATACACGTTTGACCGATTCTTGCTATAGATAATTAAGAAAGGTCCATAAATCTATTGGTAACAACTCTTGAATTCTATGCCATGACTTAAGATGAGTTGTACTTGGGAGGAATGTTACATCTTCAATCATCATGTTCAAAATCTTTTTATCAACAAAAAGCTTTGATTGAAGACTGGAAGAGTTCAAAATTTTATAAAGAAGCTTGATACCGTACATTGGAAAATTAACTCACGTGAAACACTAAACTTTATTGAAAAAGGAAGAAAAATTTGAATTTTAAATTTAAGTCAAACCTAACTATAGACTGGCGTATAATCTCTTTTGACTTGGTTAACTATCCTAGTTTCTAGAAGGAAGAGTTCATAAACTATAATCAAAAAGTAAAAATGTAATTTCTAGAAAAGGTCTTAGAAAATTCGAACTTACAATGGCTTCTACAATAGATCTGACAAAAATCAAGCTACTCCTCTAGATTGCATTTCCAAGTTTAATCAGATGATTAACGTGTCACTTGGAACTGGTTAAAGCCAAAGGTAAAAAACAAAAACCATCTATCAATAGAGTGATGTGCTTTCAAAAAAAAATGAGAGACTAATGCTGCATAAATGCTAAAACTCAATGAAATTTTCTCCTTATCTCTTGTAAAGTTCATTACATCTTGTCATAAACCTTTGATTGTAAAAATCTTCTTTCTACATTCCTCATAGTTATATACGTTCTTCCCAAAGAATTAGAAAAAGCCATTCAAGTTATACTAGATTCTTCTCTGTATATCTTAAGGAAACTTAAATGTGATTCTTGGTTGCAAACCCAAACACAAACCTTTGTATCCTTGATCCAGAAGTGATCAATGTAAGCTTAGCTTAAAGAGACTAGTCAAAGACTATCCAATGCAAGTAAAATAATTTATTGGTCACGGTTTTAGTTCTTGAGAGGCTAGTTAAAGACTACTTAGTTTAGCTTCAAAGGCATTGAAACTACTCGTTAGAATGTGAAGAAGCTAGTAAATAGCTACTTCGTTTGTGGCGGTAAGGGTTGTCTACTGGTCATTGATGAGAACTTGGGAAGGCTATTGTAAAGACTATGATTTTCTTTCTCGATTTGAGAAAGGTGTTAGTGACATCGAACGTGATTGAAACTGGATGTAGAGGTAGTTGAACTAGTATAAAAATATTTGTGTAATATCTTCTTCACTTTTATCTCCTGTTACTTTTGATGCTCAGTGTATGGTTGTTTATATTTGCTTAAAGTTTATCTTTTTAGTTGTTCTGTTACTAACGCTACTTCAAAAAGTCTTCAAAATCTTTAACTTTGTTTCCGTTGTACTTAAAGTCTATAGTTTAATAGTATTTGTTAAACTTTTCAAAAGTTAGAAAAAGGAAAAGAAGCGAAGCATGATTAACCTCTCTTCTTGTTTGCTTTTCTACCTACATATTAGTCCACCCTTTATCTTAAGCTAGACAACAACAAGAACAATATTGTATGTCTAGTATCATCACAAAATCTAAAGAGTCACATTCATCAATTTTAAGATCCATGTTTATCTTTTAAGCGTTAAGTATTGAAGCCACGAGTGAATGGAATGACTAATATCTTTCCATTCTTGAATAGTGAGGGGTCACAGAAAACTTTTAAGTTTTGAAAGGCTAGATCTATCTCTCACAATTTTTGTCACACAAGCACCAAATAAGGCTTTTATTAAGTATTTCTTTCTTGTATAACCCAGATACCATTTTTTAAATAGTGGAGATACATTGAAAGTTGAAAATGAAACTAGCATTTCCAACACAATAAACACATTTTTGGCTAACTTGAAAAACATTTTCAATAAAATATTAATATAAGAAGTAACTTTTTTAATACCGTCAAGTTGGACATGATTGTAGGTAACTATATAATCCTTGAGGCTATTCTACCACAATAATGGTGCTACCTAATTATGTGTAGAATAATAAGCTTAGTTTTCTACCTTGTTTATGTATGTTTTATAGTTGTGATCCTTCATCCAAGTGTCGTAGGTAGTCCATTTCTTGCTTTTGTATTAAGGATCATCCATTGTAAATCTCGTGTTTCTCTTCTCTCCTTAATGGAGGGTCTTCGAGTTCTCTTATGAATTATTATTGGGGAAAAGTAACATTTTGAAAATCATACTGGATTGATCAATCAAATTGGTTAAACTAGGAACCAACATTTTCAGTCTTGTCATCTTAAAGAATGATGAATCCAAAAACTACTAAAAGATAAAAAAATTGGTAAAAACTAATGAATTTGTAATCCACAAATAAGGTTCCATGAATTATGAAGAAAAAAAAATCTCCAATCAAAAAATGTTTGCAACTCTCCCCAAATTCGCCACCAGCTATATGCGGGTCCTTGCTCTTTTCTCCAGCATGCTTAGGAAAAACTGAATAATGCACAAGACATGCCATATGATGCTTGAAGGGCAAGGGTGCAACCACGGATGGAAATTACAAATCTCCTTTCTTAGTTTCACCAATACTAGAAGCCCAAGGATGAGCTAAATTTGTTTGTATATATAGCTACTAGCTAGAAGAAAGAACCATCTTGATCTCTAGTTGTTTTCTTTGAGGTTCTTGGGCCAGGGTCAGTTTGGACCTAATTTTTTATGTTTGAATTTAAAAACTAAAACGCTATTTACAAAAAAAAAAATGCTATCTACTTACACAAATGAAAAACTAAAGCTACCTACTTGTGACCAAAAGCAAAAATATCTACCTACTTTATGGCAAAAATAAAAACCTATAAAAAAATAAATGCTTTATAATAATAATAATAATAATAATAATAATATTTAAGGTGATTTAAGCATGACATCATTGATGAAGTTTTATTTTTGTCCAAAATAGTATATTTATATAAATATATGTATTTTATTATATTCCAAATTGAACTCTTGTTGAACCCAGTTGAACCTTTGAACCTTTAAACTAGTACCTTGTCCGAATTTGATGTCCAAATTCAAATTTTTAGAACCTCGGAAAAACTAAAACCAATGACATATATCTCTTTATCCAATATTAAAGATAAGTTGTTGATTACATACTTCTTAACCGTATGAAACTATAAGGCAATGAAAATTAGAAGATTCTCTATACTAGATAAGTTGGTGCCCTGGGTCATGCTTTCCTATGGAATATATCATTTTAACAAACATGGCGCTACAAGTAGGATTTTAGTATTATTTGGGTAGTTGTGTTTTTAAACACTCAAAAAGTAAGTATCTTTATTACTATTAGATGTGATTGGTGGATGAGATAAGTGGTGACCACCATTACATCAATGATGATTAAGTGGATATCTTAATTGACACCCACTTTGGAATGTTTAAATAATAATTTTGATTGTTTAGGTTAGCTGATGCCTTCCCTTTGAAAACTACATAAGAAAAGATAATTTTGTTATTTAAGAGAATCAGCTTTATGTTATGTAGTAATAATTAAAAATTACATTTTTGTTTAAATATATTTTTTAATCCTTATAAAATAAACGAATTTTATTTTTCCTAAATTTTTGTTTCTATATTTCAGTCAATTATTTATAAATTTTTTTTGGTTTTAGTCTTTGCCACATAGGATTGCTGACTATCATGTAGGATTCAATGACTTGACCCACATCATTTCAAGCCTTCTAAGGAACAATTCGAGGGAAATGAGAAATAGTGGCAATTGAGCAGACCGTAACCTCAAGGTTATGAGGAACGAAAGGGAGAATCAAAGTCCAAACCATAGAGTTATAAGGTGCATGTTGCCATTTCTCCTACTCTAAATATACACATACTATCAGATTATGGGTAAATCATCATACATACAAATGAGACACATGTAACCCCCAACGCATAACGTAGTATGCTTAAAGTCGTATTTGGTTTTTGGGACATTACTTGGGATCTTAGCTTAACTCTAAATTTTGAATATATTTAGAAAAAATATGGGTCAATTTTTTTTTCTTTTCAAGATATTACTTTCAAAATAGAAGTCCTTACTACACAATATTGTTCAACATAAAAAACATAGTTATAACATAGGCATATGAGCATACAACATAATACTATTATCTAAATACCAAGACAATCTCAAATCCATCACATAAAATGCCTTCATATAATGTATAATCTAGCATAAGAGCCACAACAACTCACAAGACACCCAAATATATATAATAGTGTCATAGTGCATAATAACCTAATCCTATTAAAAGCCAAAATATATAGCATAAAAAGCCTAATAGATAAACATATCAAACAGCTACATGGGTACAATATATACTAATCCAAACCAAAAGATGACGGTCACACGCTAAGAGATATGAACAAGGTAAATAATTAATAATCCTAACAATATCTCCTGATAGTTCCTGAATCCATACGTGACTTAAGCGTCAGCTATTAGCAATAACTCTGCCATTAACGTACATGAAAATTAAAGGGTGAAATCCTAATTAATCTAAGTAATAGTAAAACATGCATGGTGTCATCATCTTACGTCTGGCCACTTGGTTTATTATAGGAAATGTGTACATACCGTAATGTAGTTTAATTTTAGAGTTTCGCAAAAATCATTATCAAATAGACATTTCATTTTAACATGGTCTTGATCACGATTGCATCAAGTTAGATATATACATGCATGAGGATAGCTTTACATTTCAATTTATATTTCATAAGTGCATGCATGCATGGAAAAGCAAAGATATCATCAGGGCCATATGCATTAATGAGAAGAAAGCGAACTTAAACATGATATAAGCACAAGATTTAAACATTTTTTGAACATGGTTTCATTTTCACTTATTCATTAACCTCTCAAAGACCCCTGGCAGTGAGCTCATACTTGAAATATATAATGTGATTATTCATTATCTTGAATTGTTACCGAACTAAGAAAAATAATCATAATAATAATCATCATAATGTGTATAAATGAAATAATGATTTCGTAAATCAACAAATCCTAAAACCAAGTTGTATGGGAGAAGTTTTTAGTCATAGACATTTATATTTATATTCTTATGGGTAATGCCATGGTGTAACACTAAGACATCTAACAGCATTATTTGCTCCGCTTCCTTACTTCACAAGTAGGTCTGCAAATGAACCATGTGGTACACCACAAGATATATTAACTCATAATTTCTCTATTCAACATCTTATTGCATACTTGGTTCAATACAATCCATGATAAGACAATTCAAAATTAATCATGAACAATCCCAACATGAATGCACATGTAACCAATTCCAACCAATAGTATCCAATATGATAATTAATAGCACATATGTTACCAATGAATTTCAATCAAGTATGTCACAACAATTATTCACAATCCGTCACGTATAGCAATCTAGTGTAAAGATATAATGTTCAAAAAACACATTTTTCCTCTTTTCCAAGGTGTATGATTACCATGGCCCCTTCTTTTATGGCATAAGTTCTAAAAGTTACCTTTAGGGACCATGAAACTCCTAATTTTCCTAAAAACTCCTAAACTTTAAAAATTTTGCAAAATAGCTCCCAACCTAATTTTCACCCAAAAACATAATTGTCCTCCTTATTCTACTGAAAATACAATTCTACTCTCAAAATTTTAGAATTTGCACAAAAGCTATACACTTTTAGAAAATTATGGACTCCTAAACTTTACTAAAATTACAAACTAACCCCCCAAAAGTTTTTTTTTTTTTTTTATATTCTAAACGCATACATCATTGTTCCATTCTCATAGTTTTACACCACTAAAATTTTAGTTTTTGCATAAAAGATCCTAAACTTTGTAAAATTACATTTTAACCCCAAAATTTCTACATAATTACAAAAAATGCCCAAATTACATGTACAAGCTCCATTTTTCATATAGATTTCAAAATGTGGTTAGTTTTGAAAGCAAAATCTTCCTCCTATGTACACTAGCCTAGGCCAAAACCTACATGCTAAAAAATCCAAGCTTTTTACAAAACTTTGAAACATACATGAATGTGTTTCTTTTTGTATATAGTTTCTAAATATCAAAATGGATTTTGAAACAAACATTTCCACCATAATACATCCTCAAGAACAGTCCCTAACTTAAAAGACTTAAGCTTACCCAAAAAATTCATAAAATACATAAAAGTAGCTTTTTTAAATGTAAAATAAAGTTATGGATGTTAGCGCTAAAACATTTAGAAAGCTCTATAGCTTAAGTTTTGAGTGACGACAAGAAAATTTTGTCAAAATATTTTTGAAGAAAGGACTAACGTTTCAGTTGAGTTTTTGTAGTGCTTAACAACATTATTAGTTCTCTTAACATATAAGTTTAATTAATGACATATTTTTCACAATATCATGATTTAACATGATTAAGATCTCATTCAAATATATTCAAAGTTTTAATGATATGAAAAATAGTTTAGGAAGCAAGCTAAAATATGGTAGAAACATGAGAAAGCAATATCAAGTGTAAAAAACCTAGTATAGAGCTTTAGAAAGTATCTCAAGCTTCAAAAAGTAATATATCCATTGGAAAATTTAACTCTTATAAGTATATCATGATCATTATCTTCAATCAAGACCGATATCTACACATTGAGAGAATCATTATCAAGCTCAAAATGAATCTTAGAAGATCAATGCAAAGATCAAAAACTGCTGAAGCTACATTCAGAAACACGGCGTTATTACAGAACCATGCCAAGTTAACAAAAATGGAGGGAAATTTGAAATTCAAATTTAGTCAACTTTTGAAAAGTATTGACGGTGACACATTGCTTTTGTACTTGGAAAAATCCTCACCTTCAGGAGAAAAAGTTTAGAAACCATTCAGAATTAAAAGTTGTTTGTAAAGCTCCATTTAGAGCCCACAATTGACAACGATTCTACACCTACAAGGACAACTCAACTACTCATCTAGAGACGGTTCCAAGCACATAAAAAAAAGATCAACACGTGTCAAGAGGAAGGAAAATCAAGAAAGAATGGTCATATTTGAAATAAAAGTATAAAAGGATGAGATCTTTATTCAAGAAGAGACTTTTGCACAACTAACGCTAAAGCTTTTCAATACAGTCTAAAAGTTCATCTATTACTTCTTGTAATCGGTTTCTGTTACACAAAATCTTCTTTATTGTGATTACTAGATAACATTTTCATCTTAGGAAGAATTTAGAAAGAAGTCCCTTAAGTTTTTAGTTTACACATTGTTTTATTCCTAGAAAAACTTGAGTGTTTTTTGCTAGAGAGAACCAACCAAAACCAAAACTTTGTACCCTAATGCAATAGTGATCAAAGTGAGGTCAGGTTGAAAAGGTTAGTAAAAAGACTACTTGGTGTGAGAATAAATTGGAACTATTGCTCACTAGAAATAGCTTGAAAAGGCTATACAAAGACTATCTCACTTTCTCGAGGTTGAAAAGGGTGTTTAGTGGAACTCAACAAGTTGTGAAAACTAGATGTAGGCGGTGTTTGGCCGAACCAATATAAAAACATCAGTAACCTCTCCTTATCTCTTATCATTTTATTATTCAGCTTTTGTATATGTTTTTAGTGTGTAATTCTTTGAAAAAGTTTTTAAAATAATTTCTGAAGGTCCTACATTTTCTTGATTCAAAAAGTTACTTTCTAAAGCCAACTAACAATAATTTCCGCTTTCCTTCAAGGTAATAGATTGATGGATTTTGTTTAAAGTTTCAAAACTAAAAAGAAGTAAGAAGCACGATTTCAAGCCCCCTTTCTCGTGCTACCTTTAACCTACAATTGGCATCAAGCTTGGGCCTCTAGGAGTTAAGCATCCGCAGTTGCGGAGGAACCCTAAGGAAATGGCACACAATGTTCACATTGTTGAAGGACATTTTATAAACATACCCCATTCTTTGATAGTGGTGACGATGCCTATTAGAGAATAAGATAAAGTTATTCATAAAGTACACAAGTCTTGACTTATGGAAGATCATTCAAGAAGGAGATTATACTCCTATGGAGGATGTACCTGGAGCTAAAGATGGACCTTCCACTTCAATAGAAATCCCCAAAAGTAGATGGATAGAGTAACCTAAAGCAAAAGTTCAGCTGAACTCCAAAGCTAAATATCTACTTTCCTATGCACTGAGCAAAGTAGAATGTGATAAAATCATTGCTTGTGACATAGATAAAGAAATCTAGGATAGATTGAATATGTTGCATGAAGGAGCTGACCAAGTGAAGGAGACCAAAATAAGCATGTTAGCCCATCAATATGAAATGTTTAAAATGACTGAACAAAATATTGATGAGATGACTACTAGGTTCATGCACATAGTGAACTAACTTAAGGGTTTAGGTAAGAAATACTCAAACTCTGAGATGGTGAGAAAGATTCTAAGAAGCCTTCCTTCTAAATAGCTTCCCAAGGTTATAGCTTAGGTTGAATATGCATGAGAGGGAGGTTGAATCATGCTTTCACTTTTCTTTTCTTCTAGATTCTTGAAATCTTTGAAACGATACTATCAAGTATAAACTTGAAATGCAGTGGAAATATAGTAAGTGAGTATCAGAAAGTAACTTTTTGAACTAAACGTAAATAAGAAATAGATTAAAAGAGGTTTTCTCATAAAAGTGTTGATGATAAAAACAGACGAATAAAAAGGATATTCAAGGAAAGAAGAAATACTACACAAGGAGTTTTATCCTGGTCGGCCAATTGCCTGCATATAGTTCTCCAATAACTTGTTGAGTTCCACTAATCAACCCTTTATTTGCCTTGAGAAAGTCATATAGTCTTTCAATAGCCTTCTCAAGATATCTCGCATGACCAATAGCACACTCTCCTGTCATTCCCAAGTAGTCTTTAACTAGCCTCTCCAAGCTACCTCACAATGATCACTCCTGGATTAGGGTACAAAGATATTTGTAGTTTGGTTCACTCCTACTAACAAACACTCAAGTTTTCTTAGAATGAAACAATGTATGAACTGAAAACTTGAATAACTTCTTCCTAATGATTCTTGTAATACCCCAAAAATTATTTAAAATTAATTGACCTTTATTAGTCATAATTTAAAAAATTGACAGTTTTAGGACGATGAGGTGGCCCAATGGATGTGCTAAATATATATATATATATATATATTTGGGCTGGACATGAATAGTAACCTTGTGGGCCCCATGGACCCATCAGATAGCCGAAACACCAAATCCTAACCAGGAAATGCTTGGGACTGAGAAAAGAGGGTTAAGGTTAGAAATAGTTAGAAATGAGGATTTTATACCTGAAATTAATTTTTAGGAAATTTTTGATTTCCTAGGTATAGTGTTTTACCTCAAGTGAAATTTTGGTGTGCGATTTATAACACTGAAAGACAGTTTAATTATGATAAATATATAATGCATATCCTTTCAATACTAGTGTAAGGCTAAGATTTAGTCTTGAATTCTAAAATTAAATCATAATCATCCATTTTACTATCTTTCTTTAAGAATTATCCATTTATATTATATAACATGCAAACTTCCTTCATAAGCTAAATACAACCAAATCTTCTCCATCAAGCCACTTAAACATTTCGGCCAACACAAGAAAGGAGGCAGCCACCATTGTCATCTTTCTCAAGAACTCAAACTTGGGTTCAAATCACCAAAACACTTGCCCAAAATCACTAAAACCATAAACTTCCTTCACCAAACTTGTTCTACTCATCGTAACCTCCATCTTAAACAATTGAAATCTGAATCTCCATCAATCTTCACATTGATACCTCACTTCCTTACTAGTTTAGGAAGGGTTTGGGCTTGATTTGGGAGCTTTGGAGTGAAGGGAATCCATCTGGAGCATCTTAAAGCCAAGGATACACTAGTTTTCAAGAGTAGGGCTCTTAAACTTTTTTGGTTTTCAAATCCGTTTCTGAAGTTTGGTCCTGGTCTTATTTGTTTTTTGATATTGTGATAAATAGATATTGATCTATTAATTTTGGTGGAGTGTTTGGATGGTGTTAGAAATCATTTTTGTCAAAAGGAATTTTGGACTATGCTGCTAGATTTTCATATTTCTTCTCCAAGGGATCGTTCACAAATTTTCTGGTGTAATTGTAGGTATTTTTATAAGGTAGAAAAATTATATGTTGAAGCTAACATCTAAATCAACTCCATGATTTTTCTTATGTCATGTTAAAGACTTCTACCCCTTGAAAAAAAATCATGAACCAAAATGATACCCATGTTGCTCTGATTGTTGGATTAAAGTGTGAATTTTGCTAATTTTGTTACCATAGCAAATGATTGATTTTTCTTTTGAAATTTTTAGAGAGTGTTGGAAACATCTTGAATGTCAACCATGATTTTTCTTTTGAATTGATTCAATCATTTGCATTAAAAATTATGAATTTTGGGCTTAAGCTAAGGTTAAGTGGTTTCTGAGTACCAAATTTGTCTTATTTTGTTAACATAGTTAGAGAACTTTTTTTGCTCTAAAATTTTCAGGACCTTGTAGACACATTGAAGTGTCTTAGAGAATTTTGATAGTCTCTGAATTGATTGTTTGATATACAAATAAATTTGTGCTACAATGGTGTGAAATCTACCCAATTGCTGGAAATAAACCCAAACCTTGAATTGTAATGTAATGGCATTCTTGGTTCAAGTATGATGTATGAATGCATGCTAGTGACTTGAGAGATTGATTTATGAGGCTTGATTGAAATTACATTTTGAATGAATACCTACATATGACTTATGCATGCATTTGAGAAAAGAAAAGTACATAATGCAATAATGTGAAAAAGAAAATGTGTAAATTTCAATCATGCATGTTTCATATGGACAAAACATAAACAAGACTTATGTTGAATGAAGGGAACGCCAAAAGAGGAATTTCCCTTGAGATATCATATGAGGGAGAGCAAAAAGAGGTTCCATAAAGATATTATGAGTCGGTAACGCATCGGCTAAGAATAGAACTATGTGTGATACGGAAGAAGAAAAAGGAAGTCCGATGATCACTATAGGAATAAGCTCAACCTTGATAGGCGTCTATTTCCCTTGTGTGGTGTGATCTACTACAAATACCATGTGGTATAAACTAAGTTTTTCCTATGTCAATGAAAAAAAGAAAAATGCACTTATTTGATTTCTACCTATAAGTGAAATAGATCACTTGAGTAATTTCACTCATGTATTATACGCATACTCATGTTATTCCTGAATTGTCTTCCTAGGACAATTTACTATTTGTTGTAACATTTTGATATATGTGCATTAAGTGACTAAATACTAAAAGAAACCTACTCGAAAAGGATGGTTTTGAACTTTAAAATGAAACTTTGATAAATATTGCATGACCACATTTTCTTAATAAACAAAAGTGACGGGATGATGACGATAACATGGATTTTTGTATATGTTCCTGGGGATGCTCTCCTAGAATTTTATAATTCTCACCCCTAAGTGTTTGTGTTCCCGTCTTAAGGTTGATCCAAAGGATAAGGAGGCTACTATATGAAAGGAAATTGGATTTGCAATAGTTTAAGGCTGAAGCTATATCGATTGTACTTAGTCATATGTTATGTCAATAAATATAATGAGACAGATGTGTATTGAAGCTCACAGAAGAGCTTCCTTTTGTACTCGACCTTATAATCAATGAATGTTTGTTTCTTTATTATATATTTTAACAGAATCAGTATTAGTTACTTCACGATTAGAACGATCTTGCTATAGATAATTAAGAAAGGTCGCTAATTTATAAGTAACAACTCTAAATATAATGTTATGACTTAAGGATGATATTGTACTTAGGAGGATGTTACAATTCTTGATAGAAAGAAAATGTTATCTAATAAGGACTTAGAAAGAAGATTTTTACAGAAGCAAAAACTCGTTACAAGCTGTAATAGCTTTATAGAAGATAAAGGAGAGTTCTTCAAAGATTCACATAAAGGCTTGATAAAAAATCTTAAGTTGTGAGCATATGATCTCCTTTTATACTTGATCTCTCATTCATGATCATTGCCCTTGTTCTCTTTTTTAGTGACACGTGTTGATATTCTTTTTGTGTCTTGGAAATGCAATTAAAGGAGTAGCTTGGCTTTGTCAGAGCCACTTTTGGTTGCAAAGACCATTGTCAAATAGAAGTTTATGAGTCCATCTTCATAAACTACTTTTTGCTTTCTGAACGAGATTTCTGAACTTTTTCTTCTAGAAGCTATGACGGTTGACCAAGTTAAAAAGTGAAATTTCACTGTCATCCCCTATTTGGATGTGATTTTTAATTTGAAATTGGAATTTTCCCTCCCATTCTATAAAGTGCATTGTTTAACAGTAAACATGCTTTCTAAAGTGCTGATTCAGTTTTGGACTTTCCTTTTATCTTCGTTGCTTCAATCAGAGCTTGTTAGTGAATATATAATTATGATTGAAGACAGTAACCACAACTTGCTTCAGAGGTGGATTGAATTCTTCGTTGTGACTCAATTTCTAAAGATGAAGGCTACTTTTTGAAGATATGAAGCATGGCTTCTTGTTCTTGAAATCATTCCTTCGTGTGTTATACATAATAATGTTCATTTCAAGGATTATTTTTCACCTTTATTAAGTTTTGAATCTTTTTGAATGAGATTAAACATGTTTACACATGATATTATGAAAATAAAACTTGTTCATGAAGTTATATGCTAATGAGAATGCTCATGTTTGTGTTCTTAAGAAACTCAAGAAAACAAATAGTTCTTCTTCAAAGTATTTCAACAAAATTGGTTTGTTGTCACTCAAAACATTAAGCGCTATTGTTTCTGAAGGGTTCTGAGTAAACAATCTCCCCTTTTGATGATGACAAACCCAATTTTGAGAAAATCTTTTTAAAGAATTTTGAAAGAAATATTTCAATAAATATTGGATTCAGAGTAACTTGATATTCTTTCAAAACATACTTGATAGAGTTTTAGAAGATATCTTTCTTAAGGTATATTGTAGATATGAACAAGTCATTGAGTAACCTTGAGTGACTAGAATTAGTGTTTTACTTATAAAAAAAAGGTTTATGAAGTATGTCATAACATGTTTTGAGATATATAAGAGCAATTTTTGAAAAGATTGGAGCATTTAAGCTTTCTGAAAAAAAAATAGTTGATTGTAAGTCATTTGACTTTCTAAACTTAATCATAATTGAATAAAAAAGGATAATACATGTGATATTCATTCTTGATATGGAATCTCACAACAAGCTTTATCCAAATCATTTTCAAAATGAAATCCATGATAAAGCGCATATAACATGCAACTAATAAGCTGGTAAACCACATAGGAGTTTCTCTTAAGCTCATTGTTTAGATATGCTATGTATCAGTACATACAAGGTGATGAGATATATGTATCAGAGCATAAATGGAAGAAAGGTATCAATACCAGAGAATAACCTTAGAGCTCACGAGACATATATCAGATCATATGATAAAACTTTTAGGCATATGTAGAGCATCTGAGCATGATGGATACATTCTAACACACACATACACACACACACATATATATCAATGCTTGAAGGCGCAAAAAAAAAGTAAGACATAGCATTAATATCACAGTATATGATAAGAAACTAAAAAGGAATAAGAGTAATAACATATAGAGAAAAAAAATTGTTTAAAACATAACAAAACAAAGAACAAAATACTATGCAGGCATTAATGAATTCTCTAAAGCACTCCCCTCTAAGCTTGATTTTCTTAGCACACAAAGGATTTTTCTTCATTTCTTCTCTTTCCCCTTTTATCATCAACAAAAGGGGATGTATGGAACCATACCATCATTGGCCACTCTTTCAGTTCTTGAAGAAGTTGTAGTAGCAACTCTTCATGTCTTCTTAATTGGGCACCAATTTCCCTATTAGAGGCTTCAACTCTATCCAACCTTGAGGCCATATCTCTTTGATTCAGAAGAAGTTGGACCTTTGGGATACTTATTTGAGGCTCAGATTGAGGCTAACTAGGAAGATGGATTGTACTTGGTGTTATTGGGGTAGCCTTGGGAGTAGGCTCAGGAATGTCTAGGGGAATGGTGTCCCCAACTTTGATGATTTGGTTTCATGAGTAGCAGAGCAGTAGGTGGAGTAGATGGTGGTTCATTACAGGTGAAGTGATGGGAGAGGTGATGGGGTAATGTGTGTGGGAGCTAGTGGAATGGTAGTTATAGAGATGTTGTCAATAGTGGAGGGGTAGTGAATAAGGCACATGACCAGGGAGGAGTAGGAGGGCTTGAGCAGAATAGAAATAGCTTTGAGCGTTGGGAGCATCTAGGATGAGAGGACTTGGTTTCTAAAGCCTTATCTTCTTCTTCCATAGGAGTTATTGTTATGGAAAAGGAGGTTAATGTAGGTTGAAAAGCACAAAAGAAGGAGGTTGAATCATGCCTTAACTTTTCTTTCCCTTTTTAAATTTGAAAAGTTAAATAAATACTATCAAGTATGAACTTAAAGTATAGCAGAAATAGCATCAATAAAAGTTAGAAAGTAACTTTCTAAACTAAAATAGATGTATGAAATGCAAGATTAAATGTGTTTTTCTGAAACATGCCTTATAAGGGTATGGATACCTCGCCCATAGGATGCATTTTTTCCTTGAAAGGGGGAAGAGTAAATCCATGAGGGCACCCAATTAGGCCCCAAGCAGACAATATAAGTGCAATGGGTGTTACACTTACATTAGGGATGACGATATATAGTGTGCCCAGATATGATAGATGTTACATACGTCTTATCAGGTACCAAACCCTTTATCTCAACAATTTCAAAACTCCTAAACACATAACCCACATATTTAAACCCCCTCATCTTCAACTTTAGGCACTTTTTCACAACTATTTCATCTTTCACTACAAACCCTTGCTTCTTTAACTTCTTTTTCACACTCTTAATCAAGTACTCTCTCTCCAAACGTCAAAATCCATGGCAAAAGGAAAGCAACTTCATTGCCTTGCCAAAAGAGGAACTTTCCACATGTACAATGAAGCTAACATGCAAGAGCACTATGCCAACAACTTTTCTCTCAGGAAAGTTGCTTCTAGGAAAACCCTTAGAGGGGGCTCTTGAATAGTTTTGATCCTTAAAAGGCATTCTCCTTCCAGGATAGGAAGAATTTCTTAAAATCTCTAATAGACTCTTTTCTCGAATGGTGAAGGGAACTCTTGATACTCCCCTAAGAACCATTATTAGAGATTTCTCGTTGGAGGTTGGTCCTTTTGAATTGACAAAAGTTGTTGGAGCACCATATGAAGGGATAATGTTGTACCCTATAAAGCGGACCCACTCTTTAGGTGTCAATAAAAGAGATATCTAGGTATTTCTGACTCTATAATTCACAAACCTAGTGAGATTATCTAGTATGTTGAGTGCTAGGGCTAGAAAGGTGTTTACAATTGTTCAGTTTTCTATTTTACTAAGACTAGGAAGCACAGATGCAGGCTTATGGGTCCAAGACTCATGTTGTTGTATAGTTTGATAGCCAAGAAAAAGGTGAACTTACCTAGTTGATAATGGACTACATGTTGAGTGACATTACCAAGGACAAGAGAATAACTACTAGTGTCCCTTATAGGATGTTGTTGACTAAGGTGTTTCAATACATGGGCTAACCTACTGATGAATAGTATGAATACATGATGGGAACTGATGCGAGCTATCGTGACTCACAAACAAATTAAAATTTATAAAATGCTAAATTGCACCAAAAATATTGTAAAGGACACAACCTAGGTCGTCTCTCAAGAGGCTTTAACATTTAGTTAGGGAAATTAGTGTTTTGAAAAGTGAAATAATAGCAATTGAAATTAGAAGATAATAACAATGGGATAATAAGGAACGTAAAGATAGCACTAGTGCAAGGTATTCCTAGAATTGGAAATTAATTATCATTGACTAAATATTAAACCCATTGGTGACTATTAGTAATAAATTACAAAAATAATTCAACTATTAACCGATCAACCTCTAGAATTTGACCAATATAAATAACTAATAAATGAAATCTCAATTTATTTAAAAATCACATTAATTTAATGAACCAATTGCTATAGTCTAATCGCGAATCGGAAAGTTAATTCTAATGTTATGCCTCAAACATAAACCAATAGATCTATCAATTTATCCCAAAGGGTTTGCCAAACGACGATCATCAATTTAATTATCCTAATAAAGATTATAGTAATCATCACAATAATTATAGGAATAGAAACTGTAGAACATTAAAAAAACCAATGCATATAATATCAAAAGAGGTCTCAAACATCATCCCAATCAATCCAGAAACCCTTACACTAGTAAGAGAATCTACTCCTTCCATCTTGGAGAGATACAACAATAAAGATAAGGTAAACCTAAAATGGTCACAATACTGAATTTTTCCGTGTACAAATGACCAAAATGCCTTGAGGTTATTTTCTCGAAAATGAGATTGCGACCTCGGCCGTCCTCAAGGGGACGTTTTGATGATGATAAGGGATTATATGTGTTACGTGTGGTAATAGAGAGGAAGATCTCATTTTTTAGTTCAAATACGTAGAATTACCAAAATACCCCTATAACTAAGTAACACTGATTTTACGTGCCGGTGGCTCCAAACTTCACCAAAAGGTTTTAAATGAGGTTTTTAAGTAATGTTTAATGTTAGGTTAACTTTGGGTAGTCCCAGAAGGTTTGAAAAATTTCCCATTTTTTGCCCCTAGCTAAGTGTATTTTGGGCCTAATGATGTGATTAGCAAAACCTAAGCAATATTAGGCTCTAATTAAAGATTAGTAAATTCTAATTACTAATCTAAGTTAAAATAATTAATCGAGGTTAATTGAATCTAATATTGCTTAAGAAGCTCAAAATCCTTTTCTTGATTTAAAGACTTTATGTCACATTTTCATGAATAGTAAGATTCTAATTAATTTCCTTAAATCATGGAAGTTGTCACATGATGAGATTCTTCCAAATAAAGGTGGGTTTGCATTAATCAAGCAAGACCACTTTTAGTCTTGTCTTGAACCACCTTAATTACCCATTATCTCACCTAAAACACAAATTACAACTCCTAATCCATGGCCTAACCAAATCAACTCCTAAACACACTTGTAAACCAACATTAAAAATCAAATTTTCCTCTCCCATTAAGCCTTAAAAATGGCCGGCCACTCCTCCCCCAAAATCATCCATCACATGTTGAAATTCAATTAAAATAAGCTTAAAAAATCATGCATGCCATACCTTCAACCATGCTTACCCATACCTTGAGCCATACCTTGAACCATACCTAGCCATACCCAAGTCATACCTTGCAAAGAGATATTTTTCTTCCTTGCCTTGTGTTTCATTTTCTATAAATAGGCATCAAGGAAAGCTTACAACACTTTGCTACATTTTTCACAACTTCTAAGCTTTCTTTCTCAAGCTCCAAGACCTTCTCTTCTTCTTCCAAGAATCACCATCCTCCACCATTTCCTAACCTCAAACCACCACACAACCACCATACATATTCCTTTAAACACATAACCTTTCCATTTCCAAGATCAAAAAACTCAAGACAAACCTTTCTTTCTTTTCTTCTCCTCTTGGCCGAAACCATCATCTAGCACCAAGGAGGATTTGTTCTTCTCATCTCAGACCCAGACTTTCTTCTTTTAAAAAGAAAAACATCTTAGGTAGGGAGTTGTTTAAAAAGTTTGCTTTTCTTTCCTTGTTTTAAGGTGTTAAAATATTGAAATATTCCTTTCCTCTACATTTCGGCTTCTTCCTTTCCTTTTTCTTTTCTCTTTGATTTCGGCCTTAATGGCTTATATGATGAAGGAATCATGGCTTGATGATGAGGACATTGGGTGTTAGTTGCAAAACCATCATTTACTTGACCTCTAAAGCTTGAAGGTTTCACTTTAAGAAAGTTTTTAGCAGTGATATTGTTATGTTGTTAAAGTGGTAATCTTGAGCCTAGGACTTAAAGATGCATTAATATTTATATTTTAAGTCCTTGCATTGAATATTTATATTAAGTCTTGCACTTTCATTACCATCTAATTAATTAACTCAAAGCCTACCTATTTCAACCTTAAAGTTGAAATGTGATTTGAGTAAATACTCCTAAGAGGCCTAGAGCACTAAAATAAAATTGAACTTGCATTCATATTTACATTTCCTTGCCTAGCATATTTACTTCCAAGTTATCATTTAAGCTTAAAAGATAAAACAAGAGCATGCATTTTCATCTAAGTGATTAATCTTGAAGCCTATCTATTTCAACCTTAAAGTTGAAATGTGATTTAGAGTAAATACTCTAAGAGGCCTATAGCACTAAAATAAAGAATTTAACTTGCATTCATGTTTACATTTCTTGTTTAGCATATTTACTTTCAAGCCATCACCTAAAACTTAAAGATGTAAAACTAGAGCTTGCATCCTCATATTTAAATTTAAGCTTTGCATAGCATATTTACATTTCTTGCTATTAATCTAGAAAACTAAGAATGAAACTTGCATTACATAGTTATACTTATGCCATCACTAAAAATTAATTATTACTAATGCTAAAGACTCACCATTTTAATTTACATAATGAACTTTGACTTATGAAACATATGTATGTATATATATGTACATATATGTTGTTGATAAGGACATATTTTATTGAGTTCTTTAATTTTCCATCAATCTAAAGATTCCTAATTATGTTTCAAGACCATAAAGATTTTCTTATGAGGATAACTTAGAGTTAAAAATGTGGAATGACTTGTTATTAAAGAATGTTGTGATGTTTCCATATGCTTGAGAAGTTATGTGTTATTGTGATCTTACGTGATTAGTTGTTTGGAATGCATATGAGATGTTATGATTTTGCTTGAAATATTGTAAAGTTGCATGTGTTTAAAGAACAAAAGTAAAGTATATGATATAGTTGTGGCATTGCATCTTAACATGATATGTTTGATGACATTCTATGATTTCATGCTCATATTGCATCCTTATATGATATGCTAATGTGGAAATGATCCTCTCAAACTCCCTGAATTAAAGGTTATGAGAGGTGATCCAAGAGTAGCATTTCCCATGACAAAAAGTGCATCCTCAAGAAAGTAATATGTTTCCCCCTCTTTTTCCCCATATTAAATCTAGCGACGACTAGTTATGATTGAGCTCATTCCTAGGCGATCGGTGAGGAGAGTTTAAAATGACCACGTTAAAAATTGCCAAAAGATAGTGAGATGGTTGGTTTTGGTGATGAGTATAAAGGTAGAAATTAAGAAAGGAACTCGAAGAGTTCAATCATGATAAAGTAAAGATGAATATGCATATGTCACATCATTGTTCTAATTATGCATTTAATCATGTGTGATATGTGTTATTTACATATGTTATTTATGCTCTCGAGGTATTGCCATGCATACATGAGATATCTATTGCATTCATGTCATTAAGACCCATGGTAAAAGACACCGCTTCGTAGATAAAAGGATTAAGAAATTTAAAATTGAAATCTTATGCATGCACGCCTCTTTCATAATGAAAATCGAAGTGGATAGGATAATGACGATGACACTTGTGTTAAAGTCGGAAGCCTCCTGAGAATTGTTGAATAAGTTTCTCATCCCTTTTCTTTCTTCCGTGTCGTCTCCAGACATGAATGATGTGGATTGTTCGTGATCTTTGT
>JAMLFY010000062.1:0-60000 GCA_030441495.1 Dalbergia oliveri
GCGCTCCTGTCCAGAGCGAAGAGAAGGCGAAAAAGCGCCGCCAAAGCTGCATGAGCAGGCTTCTATTGCTACGCAACAAAAGAGCTGGATAGCATTTTGCGACCACATGTTTGAATTTGTTGGTAAAAAGCTCGCTTGTTATACGGGATCCAACGCATCCAGCAGAGCGAAGCAGCGTTCCCTTCTTTTCGGCGGCATCCTTCCGCATTGGCGGCGAGTGGAGTGCCACAATCCCGTTCATCATTTTTGATCTACATAATCCAAATGCCATAGCACTGGCGACGTCTCCGGCATAAATGCAAGGAGGATGTATAGCTGATATAGGATCTTGTGGAACAGGATTTGATTCTGCAAGCGGTTCGGTACGAACGAAGAAATTTCGAACAAAAAGATCGGAACTCGCTGATAGGAAAGGAGAGAAAAACAAAGCAATGCCAAGAGCTCCGTCAATCCGCTGTTCATCGATAGACGAAGCTCTCTCTTTATCATCTCGTGCCAGATGCAACAAAGGATGAGTCCTTATTTTTCCTTCTCGCGAACCACGGGAGCGCCTAGCACCCAGAGGAGCAAAGCTCATTTTCCTTTCAGGGTAAAGCGGCGCATAAAAAAGGGCTGGCCCGTCAAACGTCCGGTTCCTTCGCGAACGAAGTTCAGAATCAACAAGGGTTCGTAGAACGAAGGGAGTGTACAACTGGGGCGCAGCCCCACTTTTTTGTTCGTAACGAGGGAGAGATAGAATGGAGTTCTTCACGAAGTTCGAGACAAAGTAATAAAAAACTTCTCTATGGCCTCCTCGTTTTGAGACATTATGGCTTTGGGGTCGACCCCGGTAACAAAGAAGGAATCCATAAAAACGTGGGATCCGACACCATGATAAAATACTACCCTCATGATTAGACCATGTCCCTGAGATTTGATAAAAGAAAGGTGCATTAGCGGTTAATACGTTGTAATTGGATAAGTTATTAGGAATATGACGGAACGAAAGACCAAGGAAAGAAAGAAGAATGCACCAAAATGCAGGTGCTGCACCAAACGCTGGTGGTTCTTTCTTGTTGTAAGTGAATGCAACGAAAAGACCCGGAAATAACGAAAAATGAAAGAATTCATATATTATTGACATTTCGTGCTGTGCTCATAAAAGAATTTCTGCTTTGTTATTCCCATCATCCGGTAACCACAGGATGATCCACAAGAAAGGTGGCAGGATTCGAACCTATGGCCGGCCCGCCCCTGACCCGCTGGGTTGGGTGGCCGGGTTAGCACCCCTCGTCGCCCCTGTACCCGAAACAGATGCGCTGCGCTACCCAGCGCGTAACCTTGTCTCCCCTACTCCTCTTCTGGTTATGCCATTACCAATCGCGGGTAACCCCCGGGCTGGCCGCCCCTGACCTAATAAGATAAAAACGATTATCCTTATGACCAAACAGCGATAGTTTCATGATCCCGACCAGCAACTTGTTGGGAGTAGGGGCATCCAAGCTTGCCCAACCTAGACATTGTAACTGAAAGTCCTGCCTACTTGTAGGCTTAGGGTAGTCCTCGAAAACCTTCTTCTTTTACTGGCTTGGGAAAGACCCGTAGGCTATGGATCCCACTAATGGAATGGGACTATAACCATACTTCCATGGTCTAGGTTCAAGGACAATAAAGATTGAGGCTTGGAGTATCTAAGGCTTCATGGACCCAATTTTTAGGTTAAGGACGGACTCGCTAGTGTCCCAAGGATTGACCGGTGACACTACTAACTGAATTGCCTACCTAATATATGTATTTTTCCACAGGACTGAATCCATAGAAACCTTGGCTTAGTGCCATTACTGTAAGCGGCGGATGATTGGTATGCAGGATCGGTTGCAACGGTTTCACATGAATGTGAATCAAGAGATTGGCTTGAATTGAAAGGCTTTCCAACTAGCCATTATACCTGAGATTGCGAGAAGTCCTTCCTCTTCTTTGGAGCTTGTTCTTGGTCCCCAGGGAAATGGGGTGACAAAGAGCAGCTTGCTTCTCCAATGGATCATTGCTCGACTCGATGGGTAACTTCTAGTGGTTTGCCGGGGAAGCTCTTGTTTTTCTTTCAGGAGTTGGTTGGTGGCATGGACACCTAGCCCTTTCTTATTTTTAGTATTTGTTTGCTGGCACAGGTAGTAGATTCATTCTCCACTCCAGCAGTAGCAGATGTAGAATCTGAAAGGTGGGATTCCCGGTTGATTGGATGCTTCCGTTAGAGCTTCTTCCCCTCCTGTCATTTAAAGGCACCTAGCTTACAATCACTAGTGAAAGAGTGCCAATTGACCCAACTAGCGAATCTGTTTACTGAGTCGGCTTAGCACGGGAGCTTAAGGTAGAGGGCAAAGTTTGAAAAGAAGTCGGTTCAAAGAAAGAGTTAACGGGAATAGAATAAGAGCAGTGACTAGCGGCCGGGGAGGACAACAACTGTGAAGAAGTCGGTGATAGGTTCTTCGTCGATGGCTTGGCTTTAGGTCTATGTTATGGCGAATGGAAGCGCAGATTCGCAGGTGTCCGCTTGACTCAGTCATAGTCTAGCCGACCAACTGGTAGGCACTCGAAGCCTATGTTCACTATTTCAAAAAGAATTAAAATCATCAAAATTGATGCACAAAACAGGGAAAGAGAATGAACTAGAACTAAGCAGATTTTTTTCATTCCAGCACTACAAGCATTTTTTTACATGAGAGTACATCCAATGGGAAGCTTACACACACATAGACCAGCCACACAACTAAACACAACATAGAAATAGAAAACAGCAGAGTCCTCTAGTTGCCCCCATTTCCTCCATGGAGGATTGCTGCTGCGACGACTAGTTCTTGCCGCTCGAGGAGCAGAGCCCTCTTCCAGTCGTCCAAAGCCCGAATCCGGTCTCGGGTATCTTGCATGTTGCCACCTGCTCCAGATTGATGGGCTTAAGATGTTCCCCTCAGAACAGCAGCATAAAAGCTATCGCATAAGCGCAGACCAGCACTTTTTATTCATTAATTAATTGCAATTACATAGGGGGAAGCTTACGTACACATAGACCAGCCACACAACTAAACACAACATTACAACAAAAAGTTAACAAACAAACAACATATTAAGTTAAAAGCAAAAGAAAAACAACGGACTTATTAGTTGTTTCCCCTGGTCCCCCGCGCATGGTGGAGGCCACCCCGATAATTAGAGATTCACGCTCTTGGATGAGAGCCCTCCTCCTGTCTTCCAGACCGCGAATGCGGTCCAGGATCTGGTGCATGGCTGCAGCCACAACCGCTGGATCGATGGGAGGCAGGTGCTCCCAAAAGGCAGCCAGGGTTTCCTGCCGTTGGGCCTTCTCGGTATCGATGTTTTGAATTTCTTGCGCAATTTGAGAAAGTCTTTCTGCGGTATCTGGATCCATCTCCCTTTGCTTTGCCAAATAGAGAAAGAAGCGTCCTATTTATAGGCGCGGGGGCCCATTAAGCAAAAAAAAAATCCTTAGTTTTTCGCGGGTATCGCCACGCGGCTTAATCCCGATCACTCCCTCAGGAATAGGAGGCAATAATAGAACGCACATCAGAGAAGAGAGTACTCCCTTTATAAATAAACAAGGCCCTCCGCGTCCTTTCTTAATAGATGGAGCAATCGTCACTCGACAGCAGCTCCGTCCTAGCGTAGGCGATTGAAGTAAAGCCTCTGCCTCTATCGCTTGATTGAAAGGATCAGACACTTTCCCCTACTTTTGACAGCAGAACGAAAGAATTCTATTTTTAAAATAAGTAAGGTAAACTTGCTTTTGCCGATTGCACTCGGATAGCGGCCTGGGCCGTCCTGGAATGGGAATAAAATGAATTAGATGGACTGGACTTCGATGGGCTTTGAATTTGGATAGATCCAGCGGGCCTTCTTGCATGGACTTGGGCTTGCTTACTGGCTTCGCTGAGGATGGGATTCCCTACCCGATGAGTCTGGCTCGGCTATTAGGCACCTTTGGTCTAGGTTTTCTCAGGCCTATCCAGAAGTCTGAAGTTCCGTCTACAGAAGGTCTAATTCTGAGCCGAAGCTCTATTTATTGCCCTATTCCCTTTCCTGACCAAAGTCACTAAGGAGGGGCCGAGGCGGACTGCAATTCGTCTGAGCTTAGTCTTCTCTTCTGAGACGATTGGAGGCTGGGGAAAGGGCACTCTTGAAGAAGGGCAAAATCTGAACTCGGAACTAAGCGATTGGCAGCTACTTTTTATTCTATTGAAGAATGTAGAACTAGGAAGAAAATAAGAATAGGGATCCACGTCGAGCCATCCTTCTCAGTCTCGCAGCATCAATTGAATCGGCAGACACAAAGACGAAGACAGAGACGAGCTAAGATGTAAAGTAGTGGAATGGAAAAGGATGGTAGCCCACCCAGGAAAGCACATAGAGGCTCTATGCAAGAGAGGAAAACCGCATGGACACGGCTCTCCTTTTGGATAGATCGTCAAGCAATTTACCCATATAGCTATTATCGCGAGGGTGAAATCCAATCCATTACATCGGGATTGAAACTTGAGAACCTCGAGAACCAAAGAGGAAGATATAAGCAAGATAACGGATTGGAATATGAATAGGAAAAGCCTTCAGAGAGAAGAGAGAAGGCCAGGCCGAAACGAGATTGCCATTCCTCGATTAGGGCTCGAAGGGGAAAGGAGTGAAATAAAAGAAATAGGATAGGCGAAACCTTGGAATCAATCCAACCTCATAAAGAAACCGATAGAGCAGTAACCGGCTAAGCGCTTTGAGTTGAGTGATAGTAGGGCGCGCTAATCCCCGACCTAGGGAAGTGTCAACAAAGGGGGAAGTCTTCTCTTTCGGAGAAGGAGGGGAGATCCGCCTTTCGGACCTGGAGGAAGTAGAATTCCGAATACGGGTACGAAGGGTCATCCAGAAGCGCTGGAAGGGCTGGAGGAAGGGGACAGTCTTCCCTTTTGGAAAGATAAGGCGCATCAGAAAGGAATCCTCCTTTCTTGAAATAGCCAGATTCACGAGCTGAGGACTAAGTCGAAGTTGAATCTAAAGCTGAAGTTAGGGCTGGAGCCTGAGTTGGTCTTGATGTCCTAGAGTAGCGAAACCACAAGTGAGTGAAGGGGCGCTATCCGCCACGGGGACAATCAGCTTCGATTGGGCCTTGCAGGCAGACAGGCTAACTTGTGGAGACGAAATGGAATCCTATATCTATAATTAATAAAAAAATAAGTGAGAATGGCGAGTCCCGAAGGTCTGCATGAGGCTGAGCTAAGAAGCTGGCTAAATCTATCATGGGATGCCCGATTTGCGATTGAGCTAGCCGATAAGTAGGATTTCTCCGGTCTGGCATGAGCCACTCCATTCCTACTCCCACTCAAGAAAAAAGATAGGATTCTCGTGCCCTACCTCCAGAGTGGGATATGGAGGAGTGCGTACGGTGATTTCGGACCTTTGGGGGCCAAGAGGGGTTCATGCATCGGCATTACGTAGGATTTTTTTTCAATGGATGGATCAACTGCCTATGCTACTGGATTTGCTATTGATGCAGGGTGCACTTTTTCTCTTAATCTATTGCATAATCAAAAACTGATTCGACTAATGAATCAACTACTGAACCAATAGAAGAGGTAGCTCTTCATCTCTACCACGAGCATCGGGCTATCGATCACGCTCATCAGGCTCATAATCTTCATCCCGAGCATCTGAGTCAACAGAACTGGAGCATCTTCAGCAGGCTAAATCGCTTAATCTGGACCTTACACTACGATGACTTATACTTATCTGGCTACTCGTGCTGGTGAATCCTGTCCCCGCCTAAGAACGTTAGAGTAAGGGGAGGAGTACAAGCATCTTAAACTCTTACCTACACTATATAATAAAAAAACATTCCAAAAGGGAATTCCCTGGCGTTCATTCAAGCTCCTATTTCGAAGTAAGCCTATTCTCAAGAGCACTTGGTGTGGTCTGATTGGTATCTTTTTTGTTCTACATGAAGGTACTCGAAGTCTGCATGTGGCTTAGCTTAGCAGGCTCAGCATCAGTAACAATCTAGGCGGCTACCCTGTCTCATATGGGTTGAGAATGTTAGGTCGAGCACCTCCCTCGAGTTGGTGTGTTATCTCACTATGGCACCAATAAAAGGGACAGACAGGGGGCCCAGTCAGCGTACTATAGATTTAAACAAACGTAACCACCAACAGGGCAACATTTTTTCCTTCCCTCGAACCTGAGTCTGAATCTCAAAGAAAGGGAATTGGCCCTGATACGGCTTCGAAGACTGTTAGGCATGGACTGCTAGCGGACTGGAAAGAAGGACACTTGTTACATCCTCAAAAGAGTGAAAAGTACCTCAACGAATAGAAAAAAAAGCTATTCTTGCAAGGACCGCTTATTCCTATATTATTCCTAATAGACCGCTAATGCCACGTCTAATCTCACGAAATCTAATTTTAGAGAATCCCTATACAAGCATCCGAACTCGCATTCTAATGTGCTAGCGACCCCTCCCAAGGAAGAAGGTAAAGGCAGCAGCTCGGGAAGCCTCTTTCGTGCGTGTTCCTACTGAGTTCGAGTTCAGGTCTTTCACCTGAAAGTTCTTGCTCTTTCACTAATTACCAGCTTATGACCCGCGGGTAACTAAGGCTCTACGCTTTCTGGGGGAATTTCTCTTGGAATTAGGCCGCCTGCCTTTCTTAGGTCTGATCATCGAAAGACGAAGGCATAGGCTACGACTGATTCTGGGTAAATCGATCTTCCATAAGGATAAGGACTTTCTCTTGTTCTTATAGTAGCTAATTCTACCTGCTCGAGAAAGCTTTCTCAATCTTCAATCTCCTAAGATTCACCGTTCACTGGCCCACTAAAAGCCTTTCCCCCACCACCAGCGACAACTAAGGCTTCACCCGCAATCGAGTTCTCGGTCTTACCTAGCGTAAAAGAGAATCGAATCCCTTGAGTTAACCGTTGGAGAGGAATCAGAAATGGAACCTTTGGCGAGATTCTTCCCCACACCCGTTCGGTAGTCTACTTCAGTTACAACACTATTTCCCCTCCGATCCGGGGCTAGCTTTGCTTGCTTCCCTCTTCCTCGGGAAAGACCTTGATTAAAAGTAAAGGAATAAGAATAGGCGAATCGCTATCTCTGAAACCAAAGTCGTACTATCTTTACTAACTTTACTAAAGTCCTAATGTAATGCCCTTTAAACCACCAACAGGTCCTATTCCGACAACACTGAAAAAGGGCTCTCTCCGTCTCAGTTAGTCAGTACCTTAAACTAATTAGTCATTTCCAAGCTGCTCTTTCAGAAGCTGTGATGGCTCTTTTGAATAAACGGCATAGTCTATGTCATCTTCCTTTTGCCCAGGAGCATTCGACTGAAGAAGTATGCCATTAGTAAGACTCTCTAGAAGCCTTAGGAGCAATGGAGTCTGGCGAGGTAGCTCTTATCTCTCGGTCAGCTGTTTCCGCTCGAGTTTTAATGCCTGATGGGGCGGCCTTGGGTAAGGTTTAATAAAAAAGTAAAGTAGGCCAGCGGTGACCGCGAATGGCTATAGTTCGTCACTTGCGGTATAAAAAGAAGTAAGGAGCTTTGAAGATCAGCCCTAAGCTAAAGCGCTTTCTAGTTTGAGAGATGGAAATGCCTAATCAAGTAGCCAAGAATCATCGATTTCGGAGGGGCGGAACGAGCTTAGTTGAAAGACTCTGGGACTACTATGACTAATAGAATCTGAGGTCTAACATTAGAGATGGGAAGAGAGGAATCAAACCAACCTCGGGTTGATCCAGGCAGTCCATTCGAGGCTATCCACAGTGGTTACTGATAAGGTCCGACCGCATCGTCAGTGAAAAAGAAAGATCGGATTGTAGAGTAGATTCGACGGTATGCCAGTTGATTGATTTTTTACTTATTATTCTTAATCGAGATTGGCTTGGTGTTGACCCGAGGGATAAGCCCTTTCTTCTTCTTTTGTGGCAGGAGCGCAGTCTGAACTGAATTTATTCAAAAACCCTTCTTGCTAGACTTTCCATATTGCTAATCTCGAGCAAAGAAAAGAGCTTTCTTCAATCAGAGAGTTGGCTTAGTAGGAAGAAGCGGGTTAGATAATAGAGACTGATCAGCTTAAAGGCGAATCTGCCAAAGCAGCTTCAAAGAAAGAGCCCACTGCAAATCCTCTATCTAGTTTAGATTACACAGTTGGTCAACAGACTTGAAAATCTGAACCCGAAGTGGATGCCCCGGATCTTGAATTCTTTGACAAAGAGTCAGCTTCCTTCTTAGTAGATGGACGAGGGCAGCACTGCCATACATAGTCACCCATAGGACTTTATTCACATAGTCTATGATCAGGCAAGTCGAACCTGGTGAAGTCTACTCTTTGAAGTGAAAAAAACAACAGATATTGACTTTTCTTTATCTTCCATTGCTAATGTAAGGAAATGAGACGACTCTTTCTTGAACTATATAATAAAAAGATCTTCCCCTCCACACCAATCACGAGTTTTTCTCCATTCCTCTCGTATATCGTCGTAACGCCCTTCATACTAGGTTTTGAAAAAGACTTTTCATGTCATTCCCATTTAGGTCCGATTCGGATCCCTCCGTTGTTTTCTTTTTCTCCCGCACCTTTTCCTCGAAATGAGAAAGAAGATGGTACACTCGAATTGTATTATTTAAGTGCTTATTGCTTGCCAAAGATCCTACTTCTACAATTGGTAGGTCACCGGGTTATTCAAATAAGTTGTGTTTTCTGTGGTTTTCCCATGTTACAACTTCCGTACCAATTCGGTCGATCCGGAATGGATCGGTTAAACATTCCATTAGGGAGCCTGGTCCTTACTCTTCTGTGTGGTATTCATTCTCGTTTGGCTCTTGGAATCACATCCAGCAGTGGTTGGAACAGCTCGCAAAATCCAACCACTTCACCTACTTCATTGCCCCCAACCGTTTCTCGTACCTCTATTGAAACAGAATGGTTTCATGTTCTTTCATCGATTGGTTATTCCTCTCCGTTCGTATCTCTTTTTCCAATTGTGGTCTCAATGAGTTTACAAACTTGAATGGCCAATTCTCCTCCGGACCCTCGATTCGATTGTTTTCCAAGAATGTTTAGCCGGGTATGTAAGCCATGTATCTGGGAGGAACTTAAAAGAAGGGCTTTCGGTTTTTTGCACCCTGTTTTGGTCTTGCAGCTATTTAACTAATAAAGAATTATTTATTCATTCTAAAGAATCTCTTTTTTTTAGATATATGTCCAATCTCTAGTGGTGGTGGAACCAACCAAGATGTATGTCGTCCGACCCGACCTCAGACTCTTTCTTCCCTACCTTTTTTTTACTCTCTGGCAGCAGTTATTTAGGTGGTATCCCGAGATTGAAGAGATCGAATTCCTCCCGGGAACACACGAAACAAAGATATGAACTAGGTAAATAAAAATGGAAAAGAGATGTTTCCAATTCATCCAAATCAGAAGCTTTTTCTATATCCATATGATCTACTAAAGTAGATCGATATTGCCCATATAATGAAAGCAGATCTTGGTCCATGGAGTCCCAAGAAGGTAAGAACTCCAACCTGTCCGATGCTTCTTCGGCCAAATACAATATACAAGTGGGACCTGCACTATGAGCAAGCTGTGCGAAAAACCGCTTCTTTTTTCCGCTTTCGCAACAACTTGGGCGAAATGGGGCAACTGCAAAATGAAATTCAAGAGCACCGTAGAGTGCTAAACTTCCTTTTGAGAAGTGTTAGAACAATGGATCCTGCAAGGAAAGAAGCGCGCATTCGCGCTACCAGATAGCGCATAGAGGGTTGGTTTGGAGGAGAGGCTAGAGCATTCCCTTCACTAAAATAGAATAGTAGGTCAGATTCACTAGCTAGAAGTTTACTGAGAAGGGTAGAGTTTGCAGTAATCGATGAGAGAATGGTAATGCTAAAGGTAGGAAGAAAGAAGGCTCATTCTATGCTGACCACTTACTATGGCTCTTCTCTTATTTGATTTTGGAATCTGATTTAAGCCAAGATTAGGCTATCGATTGGAGAAAGAAAGCATGCCTTTGTTGGTCACCATCACCACCATCGTTAACATCGGTACACTCGGCCTACCTCCCTTCCATTCAACCAGAGCAGCGATGAGAACAGAGAAAAAATGAGCTAAGCAATGCATCAACGGGAGGATTCTGAAAACATCTTATTATATGACATTCTACTTTGAGCAAGTCACTGATGCCTATTCCTTGATAGGAGAGGGAAAAGCATTAGGCCGGCCAGTACCAGAACGATGATGAATCAGTCTGAGGTGGGTAGGTAGGAATCCGAGGATGAAACTTCTGTTGATGAAAGCATTCATACCATCATCTCTATCCCTTGCTCATTCTAGGCCAAGCTCTTCCCTTCTTAAAGTACTTTGCCTTCGGCATCTCACTTGAATTGGAGAATGTATTAAGCATAGGATCATCCAGAGTCTGTAAAGTCTACCTCGCTTAGCTCAACCTTATCCATAGACGATCTCTATCTCTTCATTGCTATGGTACTCTTTGTAGTAGGTAACTCTCTATACCTGAGCCACTTTACTAACCCTTAGCTTGTGTTCGATACCTCACTGAATCCAAAAGCTTGCTCCGTGTTCCAACTCAGCGATATGAAGACCATCGTTAGCAAGAACTTCCCCTTCGCCTACAGGCCTTTCTTCACCTCTCCCTTTACTCTTCGTTTGTATTCCTTGTTCCTTCCATCTAAGCTCAAAGCTAGCTTCATCGCTAACGTAAGGCTGAATTGAATATATATATATATTAAGAGTTCACCTAAAAGAAAGTTCTTGCTTGCTGAGTTGCTGAGATTAGTCAATATTGCTAGCCAACTCTACATCGCTTTAGCTCAACCTTTCCCCCTTCTTAGTCAAGCTTGGACGCCCAATCCTCTGGACTTTACATGCAATTGCTCTACAGGATGGGAGTAGGAAAGGCAGAAGTTCTTGGAGAACTGCTTGTGAATGGAGGGTTTCATAGTCAGTTGACAAGGCTACTTTCGAGTGAGTAGGTTTATTAGTGACTCTCAGTCAATCATTACTAAGGCGCAGGGATTGCTCTTGGATTGATTGCACTTTATAGCTAAGCTAGACAATTCCAGATTGATTCTGATTTCATTGATAGAACCCTGCTAGTTCAATCCTCACTTTTCATTCCTAGGGTTATTGAATACTTTACTAGCTTGCTATTGCTAGTTCAATCGTCAGCTCTTGCTTAGTCATTGGACTATATCCATTTGAGGGAAACTTTCTAAACACTACTGCATTTCGGAATTCATCCTTTCCTTCGCCCGATTCTCTCCCTCGTCCTAACGGTTCCTCATCTCTCATGTGGATTGGATTTGGCGACTGCTCTATCTATAGTTAGGGATGAGCTGACGACCATGCTACACCCGTGGGTCTGCTTTGAAAATGGCCTACTGAGCGCCTGCCTTGAGTATAATTCCCCGTCAGGTTGGAGAAACTACGACGTGTGTCTCGATCTTGACAACTGAATCACGACCGGACGCTATATTTAATCCGGGGTCTCGTTCATGCGGCGATGAAATTGGAAGACCAATGAAGAATCCCAACCCACCAGATTCGTTCTAGAACTTTCTATGCCCCCCTTGTATAGGTTGGGCGAATCCACCGACTCACGTCGAATACGAACGCCTCTCTCGACAAACTAGCCCACGTCTTTCTATCGGACTAGACCGATAGAAGTAGCTTGTTCCGTGATAAAAAAAAACCCCATACGCTGCCACCATGTGAGAGTTGGTGCATAATGGATCTACGCCTGCCTTCGAAAGCTCCATTCCTGTTTACCAGGATCCTGGAACCATTCCTTGATTGATTGAAAATCACGAGTCGAATTTTTCTCTACCTATTCGACTATCAAGCTCTTGACACCCTGTTTAGCCTAGCGCCCTCCTCCTCTTTTGTTCGCTTCGCTCTCCTCCCTCGACTAACGCCCGAAAAGAAAAAGATTTCAGTCTGAATCTAAAGCCCTACTATGGGCTTGAAAGAGCTCACTAGATTGATCGCAAGCAAAAGAAACCTTCAAACTCGCATTCGCATGTTGGTTGTTCTTCACTAAACATCGAGGTTTAAGGTGAAAGTGAAGGTTCGGATCGGACTCTAGTCTCGGCCTACGTCTCTTCAGGTCCGGTTTTCATTAAAGGGCTTCCTTCCTTGAAAGTACTTTTAGGATACCGCTTTAATAACGAAAATCGGATTGTATTTTTGTAGCTTCACTTTCGATAGGCCTACATCTCGCCTTCCACTACCGGAAGAAAAATGGATCTGCGACTCCCGGAACTTAGACGTACCGCTCACCGCAAAGAAGACTTTCTGTATTACCTATTTATCCATAAAGGCTTGAGCGCATCGCTTTCCAACTGTGCCTATTTATTGCTTGAAAGTAACCCTCGACTTCCAGCTGTCCCGCTAACCGAAACTGACTTTCACTAGCGCTTGACGGTGCGAACTGAACTAAAACTCTCTCTACGGTCTGCGGCACCTGCCGTGGGCTCTAGTTACTACTGACCGCTAACCAAACGGAAAGAAGGAAATGAGTCTTTATCACCCTCCGCATAGACAGTAATAGTAGAGTAGGACTTCCTTGCGCTTAGAACGTGCCGGATAGCTCTCTAGACGGGGAGAGGAGATAGTGTTTCTTTTATCTTATCATATTGACGGTTTTAAAGAATCCGCTCTTAGGTGCCTAGCCTCAAAGCAGACTTCTTTATTATCGAGGGATCCTCACTGTCCTTATGCCGACTTCCCAAGGGTACGAAAGGAAAGAGAAGAGGGATATTCCGATTCAGCTCTTACTGTTCGAGAATGCACTACAATTGAATCAGAAACTTTTCAATCAAAGCTACCCCCTTATATTAGTGAAAGCTCCATCCTAACTCTTGCATATGAAGCCTGTGGGACTTAGGTGCGAAGGGCTTGTTATCGACTAGGCTCTTCTCTTTGCTCTTGCTATCGAATTCCCTGCTCTTGAGAATCGTCTCCTATCTTTTTCCCTATTTTTAAAATAAAACATCTCGCAGTCTCTGTGATTTTTTATGACATTTGTTCTCGACCAACCGGATACTAATACCATTTCTCGGCGTTACGACTGCATCTCTTCTTTCCTTTAGCTTGAAATCTTGCTGAAGTGAAGCTTTAAGTGAACACAGCTCGCTCGCCTTCTGATTATAATCCGTGCTCGCAGTTCCTATCTGCGCCTTCTAGCGTTCAATCTCCACTTGAATTTGACTAGTCTATTTTACCAGCGAAATATGAGAAAAAAAGTGATGAAAGACCCTCTTTTTTGCTTGTTCATGTTGTGATCGCAGCTTCTTTGTCTTGCGATCGCATTAACATGGCGCTGTCTTCTGTTTGATCCTCTCGAGTCGAGCCCAAAAGATCTCATTCAGGATTGGACTGCTTCATCTTGATTTTGAAAATGGAATTTCCTCTTCTGAGGTAGCAGAAAGGCGAGAAAGACTAATCTTCGAATTCCGCTTGAAAACTAGTTCCGTCCTTGCTTTTCTAAGAAGTTACTATCCCCTCGGGCAAGCATAAGATAAGATTTGTATGAAAGAGATTTCGTTTCACCGTTTGACTCTGTTGACTATGAAGCTTGATTTCACACTGACAGGTTTGAAGGAAATTTCATTCACTAACCCTTTCTTACTCCCACTACTTCATCACCTGCGACAGCAGGGACGGATACAGGTACTCGCTTACTTGATTGGCTCAAAACCTTACCGCCTGAAAATCGATATTTCGTAGCAGGATTAGAAGAGAAGGTAGTTTGGTGTTAAGGACCCACCCTCCAATTCATATATATTATATATTCCCCCAAGCCGGTTCATCTTTGCTTCCTTGCATGCCGCTTTGTTAACAACCGGCGAGACTCTCCTTCTCAAGCCAACCCCAGGTCGGGACGATACTTTCTTTGAGCTACTGGGGAGCTACTTTCTACCTAGATCTTCTCATTGCGTTCAAAGGAATGCTTAATCCCTCTACAACCGCCTAGAATTCGTGAAAAAATGACTTTATTCGCTTATCCAGTTTGCGTTCTACTCCGGCTTTCCTGGCTAACTACTAAGCTTTCCAGGTTCGCTACTCTAGTTGAACTCGGGTTTCCCTACAAAGTCTTTCTTAATTGGCCCTGCCCTGCCCGTACTATTACTAGATTGAGCACCAGAACCGAACTAAGGCTCGTTCCATTATAAATTTATCCTAAAGCTTGAAAGCAATGCGGATTAGCACAGAAAGCCTGGCAGGAAGTATTTTATTTGAAGAATTGAAAAAAACTAAAATTTATGTAAATCAGGACTTTCTTTAAAGAAAAATGGTCTATCTATAAGGCTGGTTCAAAGCCCTATTTTAGATAGGAAAAATCCCATTTCATTCGGGTTTTCTTTTATGAAATTCCTTATCCCCACTGAGGGAAGTAGCTAACCTAACTTCATATGGATTAGGAAGGATCAACTGGGAATAAAACTCAACGTTGCGAGCTCCAAAAGTGATCCTGGAAGGCCCACGGGTAAACAAAGATTCGAATTCGAGATTGGCAGAGAAACGGCCCGTGCGAGCACGAACCAAAGGAAGGTGCCAAGCCGAAGTGTACAAATCTCATAGGTCAATATCTGCTCAGTCTCTGTTAGCAGCTTCAGTAGGATTCAGGTCTTTTCTTTCTTTCCTGCGAGTGTTGAAGTGGGGAAGTCCGGATCAATCCGTCGAAAGAGAAGCCATCTCAGTCTAAATGGAAGTAGACCAAGTAGTTTCATAGGAAGAAATGTGAAAGTAGGGGCTGCTAAGCGCCCAGACCCAGAATTCATTGAAAATGGAGTTCTTGGTACCGGTCAAGCAGAAATAATATGAATAGCGAGCCAGCACTATATTTATTGATTGGAAAGAAGGGACTCTCCAAAGAGAGGCCCGAGCGGAATGAAGTTGTGCTAAATGAACGAGTTGTCCTCAATGCCCCTTGTTAGCTGTCGCAGGAAGTGGTGAGGGCTTAGGAAGTGAAGCAAACTCGACCAAAGGACAAGTCTGTTCCTGCTTCGTTTTCTGTTTCCGATTCAATCTTCACCTTTCCTGAATGAAGAAAGAGAGTGAAAGATAAGATATCAGTGCAATAGGTACAGAGGGGAGAGAAACTGTCTTCGTTCGGTTCGGCAGAAGAAAGCCGAGAAAACAAATAGGAAGAGCACTATGCAAGCTTATAATTAAGTAAATATATATAAGCTATCACCACCTCGAGCAGTAAAACAAAGTCGTTATGGCTATGTTACTAACATAGACAACTATGAATGGTATTCATTGACAGGAGTGACCGCTTTCTAGTCGTAGTTGGTACCGCCCCTGTTCACTTCAGCATGCAAGGAACACCTTCGGGAAGAATCCAAGTTTTTCTCCTCTGCAAAGCAATCAATGCTTTATTCACGATCTTTAGCAGTCGATCGTTCATTCTCCCTCCCCAGTCGCTTTCGAAAGCTCGACATGAAAGAATAAAGAAAATAGGAAAAAAAGTACGGGGATCCCATTCCTTAGTCAGGACCAGGGCTTCCTCGTGAGCCATAGTTATAGTGTAAGCATCTAAATTAGCTTTATCCGAAGCGCACGCACCCATCTGACCAAGTCGAGCCCTTTCTGGCTTTCCAAAGATAGAGGTATATACGGGCTTGCCCAAGGGGATTGCCCATTTATTTGATGAATCTTTCTACGGGACTCCAACCCTTATCACTCGAATTGGAACTGAAACTGGCTCGCTTGTAGAAGGAACTGGCCTTGGGCCTGCAACTCCATCGAAGTAAGCTCGTCTGGACCGCTCCCATCCCATCCATCGAGAATATGCCCTACTATCGAGGGACAGAATCACTTTTAGCTTCCGCCTTCTCCTAAGAATTAATCACTAGACTATAAGAGGCACAAACTAAGACCTTCACCTTCTCTTCTACGGATCTTGCGAATGCATAATAGAACTTCACATTTTCACTACTACTGCTAAAAATGAAAATCCTTTTTCCGTGCCTGGGTTTATAACTCCAGCTTTTTTAAATGCCTGGGACAGCTAATCAAAATATGGCTCCCTTATCTTATCTTTGAGACTACCCTTAGGACTCTATTAAGTCATTTAACAGCGGATAGACAGAAGTTATGACAACCCTCACACGATAGCAAAAAAAGAAGGCTTTAGTTAAGTTAAGAAAATTCGCCCATACAATAGAACAAGGAGAGCAATCAAGGCTATGGCTACTTTAGGACAATTCCCGCCAAGGGCCCCTACTGTGACAATAGCTACTACGCATCCCACATCAGAAAATGCTATCGACGAAAGAAACCTTTATCAAGCATATCACCATGACCTGGTACAGAACCAATCTTCACTTTTATGAATCCGTAACGGATTCATAAAAGCGTTCTAACAGCAGTTACACAGCCCCTGAATGTCTTAGATAGCTGTAAGTGAAAGAAGGCTACTAAGTAGCTAGGAATGCGGCTAGCTCAGCTAGTTTACTTACTAGCTCGTTATAGGGGGGAGGCTAAAGCAGGGTAGCGAAAGTAGGTACGTAGTCGCTTGTTAGAGCTAGGCTGTTGAGTTAAAGTAAGCGAGCTCTAGTCATACGAGCCAGTGAGCTAGGCAGCTTGCTGTAGTTGCTACGGTAAACTGGAGTGAAACGAGTCAATCACGACATTAGACGACGTATTGAGCGAAGGACTCCAACATTCGAGCATTAAAATAAAAGCAGAGGTAGGGCTAGCCTGGGTATGAATCCTTTCCTAGAGTGAGTCCTTATGTAAGTAGAAGGCAGCCATATAAGGGATGCAACTAGTCTGTGTGCAAAGCATCCTGTAATAGTCCCCTTCTGTAATAGGAACTCCCTTTCGCTCCTCTCCTTTCAGTATAAGCAGAAGAAAATAAAGATCTAGAGCGAGTCTTCCTTGATGAGCCTAAGGAGATAGAAGGAGAAAGGCTATCATCCCAATTTTACCTATGGATTAGAACTAGGAAATACTATAAGCTAAAATAAGCAAGGCTTAGATTACCAGATCCTGGACACAATCTTCCTAGAGATGGACAAATGCCAAATGTCCTAGAGAAGGAGCTGCATCGAGAATGGGTTTTGTTCAAATAGGAGGGAATGTTATGTATGAATTCTTTGAAGCTGCTCTTCCCTTTATTCAAGGAGGACTCGAAGCTGCCGGGCAAGAGGCGAGCGAAAATGCCATTCCGCCAGCGAACCTGCGGCTCCTTCCACAAGGCCCTCCCCTATATGGAGATCTCTTTAATCCTTGAGAATAGGCGGAAGCTCGAGATGTGGGAGCAGTGTCAAAATGTTAAGACTGCTCTCATCAAACTCGAGAGGGTCCAGGGGACCTTTCTGCTGGCCCAACAAAACTTCCCATCGGTCAATGAGATAGATGATGCATTGACCGGTGCGATTGATGAGGCACTCCTCGAGAATATGACCGGAGAACAGGCTAAAGGGGGTATGAATCCCAATGCCTGTTTGAAGGATATGCGATGCTATCGCGACTGGTTGAGTCGCGCGTATCGCGGAACGCGGTGGGAAGAGGAAAACGCCGCGAGATATCAAAATCCCACTCCGACGTTTAAACGTCGTTCACTGGACTTTGATATCGCGTCCAGTCTATATCGTGTCTATGAAAAAAAAAGAAAATAAGGTTCGGTCAAAAAAGAGGCTTTTCAGCTTCTTTCCCCTTTCCTGCGCATAGTTGCTTGTTAGCCATTTCAATGTCTTATGTATAGTGGCATGGCATGCTCTGTAGCTGGAGTAAGAAAGATTCAAGGAGTGCAGGGGGATCCGCTTTTACGAGTGATCTCTCTCGCTTTCTTAAGGAATTTCTAGAGTCATATGGCATGGCTATGGTTTCCACTCTTGTTAGTTCAAATCTTTTCTTTGGTTCGCTTTTCCAAAGAAGAAATCAAGTCCGTCTGGACATTCCCCATAGTAGAGAGCCGAAGACTCGAGAAGGCGGTATATTTGCCGCGCTCCCTTATGAGCTTTCTTGGCTCACCTACAGACATGAGGGTCTCCCTTTCTGGACTCCTATTACAGGTTATGCGTTGGATAAGAAAATGAATTCTTATCGCGCGTCTCGCGAACGGACTCCTTAGCTTTCATTAAGAAGCTTAGTGAGGAACCCGACATCTGGGGTGCTTCCTCCTTAGTTAGTGCTTTGGAAGTATCCATGGAAATTGATCTTTCAGTGCCCGGTTTCCACAATGCATTGCCCTTCATAGCTGCATTAGGAGACATTAGATAGACTCCGGTGATAGACTAAGAGAGTCGGCTAGGTAGTACACAATGAGGATTCCCCGCCTTGCTCACAGTATATGACGCGCTAATGATGTCTCCGGAACGGAGGGGTACTTTGGTGGAAGTTTTCTTAAATCCTGAGGAGTATCAGGCTTTCCTTGCAGAACAGTCGATGAAGGAAGCCTTATATGATGTATGATGATTATATGGCTGCAGTGACGTTTACAGACGACGACCTATTATTAGGGACGACGGAGCATAATCGTCCTCTGTATGTCACAGGGACCAGCCAAGGAACCACAATCAATAGAATCTTGATTAACCCAGGTTCCTCAGTAAATTGGATCACTCTCCGAAAATTTCGGCACCTGGAGTTGGATATACAACATCTCTCCCAGGAAAAGATTGTCATCCTCTAATAAGAATCCAATCCCTTTTTTTCGCTTATTCCGGCCTTTTGGCTAGTTAGTTTTCTTTGACTGGCATTTGTCCCTGAGACTAGTGCAACTCCCTGCCTTCCTTTGTATTCATCCCTTCTGAGATTGAATGAGGGTTATTCACGAAAAGATCTGCAGCGCTTACTGATTCAATCACAGCAGAAAAGAGAACAGCGGATACGCATTCCATTGCTAACATCACACCGGTTACTGATTAACGTCCGACAACTGCTCTTATTCCAATGTCTACTCCTACTTTTTCCACTTCGCATATGGGCTTTCTCTACGGCGTCAACTATAAGTTTGATTAAATCGCGTTCAGTTTGAGCTGGGAAGTAAACTAGGTTTTGCTATTCCTTCTCGAGCTTCTATTTCATCCCTTAAAGGAGATTCGAGAAAAGATAGAATAGGAAGACGTGTTTCCAGAACAAACAAGATACGGGTTGAGAGGGGGAAGTTAGCAAAGTTAGACAAGATTGGAATGGGCATAGGAACATGTATTGATGTACCAGATCGGCTAATGCTCCCAGGTTGATGCAATGTATTCCACCAGTTGACTGAAGACTTGATTATTGGTATATCGATCGGTCCAACACGGATTGAAATAGGAGCCGGTTCGACAGGAAGCTTTTGAAAACGCAGTGCACCCAGGTAAATCAGAAACGAGATGAATACAGAGGTTAAACGAGCATCCCACACCCAAAAGGTGCCCCACATAGGTCTTCCCGAAACCCCCAGTAACTAAGGTAAACAACGTAAAAAAAGCACCCATTTCTGTACCGGTTCCGGAAGAGCGAAGAAAAAGGGGATGTTTTGTTAATAGGAATAAGAAAGTGTTTATAGCCATAGCGATATAAACAAGAATACTCATCCGAGCCGCAGGAACATGTACATACAGAATACGAGAATTTCCACCTTGTTGAAGATCTAATGGTGCTACCCGAAGACTTAAATGAATAGCCATCGCTGTTAAGAACAACCGAGATCCAATGAGAATTAGCGCATAGCTTCTGGTCTTTGACATCAAAAAAGAAGGTTGTAATAACGAAAGGGACATCTGATAATTTTGTCCTAGCTAGTGGAACAAGAAAGACATGGATCTATATTCAATACGCAATCAAAGGATTTCTCCCTGCGAATAATTCCCCTGCTTTGTTTTCGCTCCGCTCGTGCGTGGCACTCCTTGCTCGCGGAGCGGCATACCAAAGGTTTTGGAAAAAAAAGTAGATTCCCTTTTGTAACCAAGAGCCCATCCTTGATCCAAGCCGAGTTTTCTCCTCCTAAAAAAGCGCATAAGGGGCCACCCACCTTTTTCCCTTAGCCTCCTTCTCACTCCCTAACCTAAGGAATGAAAGAAAGGCCACGTCCAGACAACTACCACAAAAATAGTAAAACAGGTTAAAAGTCATTTTTCTTTTTTTAAGTAGGCGTGGTAAGATAATTTATTTTTTGTTTAGTTTAAAAGTCAAGCAATCAATTTCCGAGAAGAGTTTTGCAGGGAAAGCAAAAGAAGAAAGAAAGAGGATCGAGACAGGAACCTTACTCTCTTAGCATAGGCTTGAAGCCCTCATGTCCTATAGGAAGTGGAAGTAAGAAATCCTATCCATCTTTTTATCGAAAAATATCGAAATCTATAATGAAGAAATCATATCGTGCTTATATTTTAGGATCCTCTAAATCCTCAGACACCGAGACTATGGGGAATCCATATTAACGAAAAGATTCCCAAAATCACAAGAAACCACCTTCCCATCTCCGGGCTTAAGAATTTCCAATTGAACTCCTTCATCCATACAGGAATTCTCTAGAAATAAGAGAACCTTTTTTTTTACTTTTCATGCAGTTCCGATTGGAACAAGCATTTTATGAGAGAATCGTGCGAAGGGCAAGTCCGGAAACTTAGAAACATAATATCTGTCATATCTAAAAAAGTTAAATAAAACCGGACGAAGAAATTGGACGGGCGGTATTCTTTCGTCGGCCCGGTTTCCCCCTTTCTTGTCTAGTGTATTAGACTCCATTATAGGTCATTCGGAAGGGCTCCGTTTCTATTTTAGGGCATAACGTTGTGGTTGTTCCCTCTCCTTTCAGTCGAGTGACTTCGTACCTCTCCTGACCGAGAAAAAGAAGTTCCAGAGGCATCCTCCATTCATATCGATTTGGGTTTTTCTGCACCATATTTTGATCTGCCTCTTCTTCGATCCGGAATTCCCAACAAATCCTTGACTCCTCGAATACAATGGGATTTCACACCTGGCAAATCTTTCACTCTACCTCCTCTTATTAAGACCATAGAATGTTCCTGCGAATTATGACCTTCGCCCGGAATGTGAGCAAATATATCATGTCGATTGCTCAATCGTACTTTGGCTATCTTACGTGGAGCTGAATTTGGTTTTTTCGGTGTTCTCGTTGAAACACGCGGGCGTACTCCTTGCTTCTGGGGACATTGATCCGAAGCTCGAGTACGGTCCGTGCGCCGTTTTTCTTCTCTACCATGACGAATCAATTGATTTTTTGTAGGCATCGCTCTTTCCTTTGTCCTTCCTCCCTATTTTTGCCCTATCACTAGTGATTACTCCCGATCCGAAGCACCCCTTTTCCATTCATAGAGAGATCCAATCGTCAAAATCAATAAAAAGGCCATCATAGACCAAGATCCAAACGGATCAATCTTGTTGGGAGGTACTGCCCAAGGAAAGGAAAAGGTTACTTCCGGATCAGGAATAATAAATAAAATTGAAACAAGATAAAATCGTATATCGAAACGACTTCTGGCATCACCGAAAGGATCGAAACCACATTCGTAGGCCGACAATTTTTCTGGATAGGTCGAACTATTGGAAGCAAAGGGAAAAGGAACACCGAGTGGGATCAAAGAAACTAGCAGACTGATCACTAAATAGATACAAATAGGTGCAAATTCTGACATAACCACAACCCACTTGGTTCTTTCGCTCCTTGCTCGCGGAGCGGCATACCAAAAAAAGAAAAAAGAAAGGGTACCAATGAAGCCGACCATTAATGACTAGTTCGAACATCAGGAGCGGTCTGATCCCTGATTTGATCAGACAGACTGCTCTTAGAAAGATGAAAGAAAAGGAAACTCTCCAAATTGTTGACCAACCCCGCTCAAGAACCCGCGAAATTGGCCAAGACTTTTCTTTTATTAAAAAAAAAAACCCAACCCTACGGAAAAGAGTGCTACATTCTGTCCCGAAGTAGATGAGACGGGGGCCCCCTCCCCCCCTCTTCCCGAGGGAAAAAACTGCTAAGGATGAAATCAATAGGAAAATACTGTGCAACTGTCTCATCGATAATAGGTTTTATTTTCTCAAAATGGTACCCCACTATATTAAAGACAACCGCTGCAAGAGCACTCCGCTTAATCACGAACCAATTCGACCAGGGCTTGAAAGACGAATTACGGTGTTTCCTAGAATTTCGGTCTTTTGGAGGACTATTAGCATCTGCACAGTTCATCCTTTTGTGGTATTGTGTCTGACGCGCCATGGCGCGGATTTGCTCCTGGGAGTAACGGCCAAACACTTTAAACTCTCCACGGGAAGCAAAGTATGTGCAGAGAGGCCCCAGTCCTTTAAAAAACTGGACCTCGGCGTGATAGTTCTTGAACAACCCCCTGGCCTTTTCCGCCAGGACCGTGCTCTTGGAAGAACTAATGCAGATGATCCCAAATGCATAATAAGTGTCTCGCACTGACACAAAGATAGAGTGACAGTCAAATGCCCCCGTAACCAGCTGTTGCGCTAAACCCAGATGAAGATCTTGTTTTTCATGCTTAATAATGATAAGGAACTTTCTTGTTTTCATGGGTCCAAAATACTTCAAATTTGAGGAATTCAAATGTTATAAACAAACCCCGCCCCGGTTCCTCTACCGCAAGTTTATTCCCCGCTCTCCGCATGTTAATATATATATTATCGGGGAATACTTAGCATCAGATTAGACTCCGAGCTCCCCAAGACTCTTCCACTTGGGTAGCAAGTGCCTTTGTGGGGCGGGCTCGAGAACTGAAAGCACAACCCCCTCTCGTCCCTATATATGAATATTTAAGATTTTCATTTTCACAACTACCCTTTTTAAATAAGAAAAGGAGGAATCTTGGGGGCAGCCCGGAATGCAAAGCAAAGCCCTGCCCCATTCTTAGCAGGCGCATCTCAATGGGGTTGTTGCAGATCCAGCCACTCCATCGTATATGAGAGAGTCCGCCTCGGCTTCTGGTTTACCTCCTCTGCCTCCGAGTCTGAAACTGTGCGTGTCTGATCCCACACCTTCACCTGCCAAGACCTTTTCTCGCTCCTCGAATTCGGGGGATATGGGAATGGATTTGACCATTTCTTTACGTAATTTTTCATTGTACCTAGGAATGAGTGAGTGTTTGTCGCTGACAATCTAATGTAAAGCGTCATGTGCTGTATTTTGATTCTTCTAAGGAATTGTGAAATGCTCGGGGGGCGCGCTCTTGGTGGCAGCAGTGCGATAAACGCCGGTTTTATAGCTTAGCTGATGAAGATTTCTTCATCTGGTTTGTTTACCTTTGGACTTCAAGGTTGTGAACGAATCGTATGAATGGGTTGAGAGGGGAATTGTGTTTCGGCCAGAGCTGAAGAGAACTCGGCAATCGGCGGTTCGAGATGGGTTGCCCGAAGCGGGGGTTGATCCCTACAACGGGTTTAGTAATTGGTACAAAAATTGGGGGTTCCACTTTTGATAGCACAGGAAGAAGACACAGCGCAACTAGATCTTCTAAGGCATACCGGGGCATCCAATATCAGAGTTGCTGTGTATGCAAGCGTAGAAAGAATTCTCCTTGCTTCATCAGCAGCATACACGGGTTCGAGGCAATCCGCAATTGGGGGTACTTTACCGTGACCAAATGGAGAGGTACCACCACGCAATAGTCCGTGGACACGGCGAGGTGATTCTCGACGCCCGGTGCCATCGGAAGCCCTCAGCTCCTGCTGCTAAGCGGCATTGGCCCCTGGTCGTATCTCTCGTCATGGGGGATTCCAGTAGCCCAGCATCTTCACCTCTTTTCCTCTTTACCTCACAGTGGCTACCCTCATTGAGAAGATTGCAGAGCCAGTCTCGAGTGGCTCGTTGCGTCTGGCTTCAACAGATGTCAAGCTCAACCCCATTGTTAGAAAAAATGACTTCATCAACCCAATGGATGTTGAACGCTGTGTGAATGGCACGCGCAAGATTGGGGGACGCGCTCAGAAGCAAGGCATTGACAGATTTCAAGTTCAGAAACTGGTTGGGGGGTCAAGACTTCAGGGCCTGCATTGCCTATTGATCAAACAAACTATGTTCAGATGGTGGATTTCTGCCGCTGGACGGTGAGCACCATATGGCACTACCATGGGGGCCGCGTGGTGGGGAGGGTGGTTAATCGTGACCTTAGGGTCATTGGAATTGGTTCACTTCGTGTTATTGATGGATCAGTGTTTAGTGTATCACCTGGAACAAATCCTCGGGCTGCCCTAATGATGCTTGGATGGTAAGTGTTTGAAGAGACTCAGAGAGAATGAGATAGAGTCTGAATATATTCATATCAACTCCATCTCTAAGCCGCCCTCTCTTTCGCAGCCGAGGAGTGAGATTTCTTTCTTAACGATAGAAAAAGAAATTAGCATTCTTTTTGATTCAGATCATACAATACGCTGTTTTAACTCCAGTTTTTACTGCCTAGTAAGAATCACCATACATAGATTCCTATACCAGAGACACCTCACAGGAGGATAGGACCCTACCCGAACTAAGGCAGGTGGACTGTAAAAAGCAAGCGTCTGATCAGATCAATCAAGTTAATCAAGGACTGCGCTGTCGAGTGACGATTGCTCCATCTATTAAGAAAGGGCGCAGGGGGAAAGTCAGAGCTTTGACTAATATACACGGGCTTCTGAGATGCCTTCCTCTTTGTCCCAGTCTCATAGCATAGAAGGATCTTAAGCATCCCGCCATTCCATTCAAAGAGAGATGCCCGGAATTGATTTTAATGTAAACTTACTCTACTCCTGAGTGCATCATCTGCGGACACTTCTTGGTGTACAGCGTTTACTGAGTCATCTGCCTTTGATGAGCAAAGAAGAAAACTCTTTTATTTAGGGATGCAAAAGCCCTCTTTAACTTCTCGGAGTATCACAAATTGGCTGCTCACTCAGTGGTGGACTCACCATAGCGCGCTAAAGCAGAATGAACAGGACATGTAATCCCCATCCGACAAAGGCAAGTCAAAGAGCTCAGCGAACAGAGTCAAGCCAAACCTTCAACGAGAGACTAATCATCTCCTTCTTTTTCTTTCTGATTGACTGGCGCAGGAATCGTAAACTTCTAACCCGCAGGAAAACATGGTACACATCTGCATCAGTCATCTATGGATATATTTCCCTTTCAAGGGCTAACAATGGAATAGGGTGGGTGTAATGCTAATAATAAATTTTTTAGAGTTCTTTCTAGCCGAAGTGTAATTCCCCTTCCTGCTATTTCTATTGTAGCAGTAGCTGCCTAGGCATAAGTAGTAGTTGTTCTTGCCCCTCCAGCTTCCGTTGAGTGTTCAGTGCTTGTCGCTGGGAGTTCTCTTTCCCTCTAACTATGAAAGAAGAAAGCGTAAAGATAAGAAGGTTTTTTATTCCTATCGTAAACTTTTCTTTATCCGGGTCTAATGAGCTTATTTCAGGAATTGTAAGGAAAATTTATTCTTTGCTTACTCAACTACCGCCCTAAGCTAGGAGATAGCTAAAAATATGTACCGGATTAAGACAGGAAACTAATCGTCATACTGCTTTTCCCCGGGAATAAAATACATCCATTCTTCTATGCAATATTCTATGCCTATGCCACCTCTCATATCTCGAGAACTCAAAAAAAAACAAACCTTCGGTAATGTCCCACATTTATGTTAATGTTAGGATATCCCCTGTTCTTAGTTTGCGAAAGGCTCAAAGAAGGGTGGGAAGACGATTTGTCCCTCTCTTTGGACTAAGTGAAGACAGTCACTTTCAAGCACTCCCGCTAAAGCTAAAGCAGAAGATGCGGCTTAGCCAGCTGCACTCTTTGATCGAACCGTCTGTTGTAAGAAGAACGCTTACCCAGGTGCTAGGAAAGGTAGTAAGGCAGCCTTTCCAGAGTGAGCGCCATTGAAGGACTGGAAGCAAGCTTCACACCTTCCACAACGGCAACTACACCGTCGACTCCACAAGAACTCCAAGAACACTCGTTCTTCTCTCACACAGCACTCCTCCCTCCGATCTTGTCCCATCTCGGCTTCCACGAGCTAGCCACGGCGGCTCCTTCACTCTCTGACTCTGCGGCCACCGCTGCCTCTGCCTGGACCGGTCCTTCTACGATCTTCGCTCCATCAGATGCCTCCCTCCGCACCTGCTTCTCTTTCTCTTTCCCTAACCTCCTTCGTGAGCACATTGTTCCTGGTCTCTTCACAATTGATTATCTGCGGAGACTTGCTTTTGGTACCAAGATCGAGACCTTGAGTCCAGGCCGTTGCATCACCGTCACCTCTGATTCGGTCAATAGAAAGACCAGCACAACTGCTAGTGCTAAGGTCTTTTTCGGAGGGGTGGAGATCACGCAACCTGATCTCTTCAACAACGGCATGGTGGTTATTCATGGCCTTCAAGTTTCATCGCTCCGTTTTCTTGCGACGTGGAGAGGATGACCTCGCTCTCGTTCCCGTTCCATCCAGATCATCGTTCTGGTCAACATATCAATACTTCCGGCTCGGTGCAGCCTGCTATCATGCGCCTGATGCTCAGAGATGCCATGCTCCGGCTCCGTAACAATGGCTTCAGCATCCTAGCCCTCCCTAGAAAGGTGAAGTACGCCGAGCTTGTGACTCTTAACAATATGACGGTCTTCGCCGTTGACGACCTTTCGATCTTCTCCGGTTCTCACTCTTATATCAGCAACGTCAGGTTCCACATTGTGCCAAACCCATTTCTTGTGGATCGCGGATCTGGAGAAGCTTCCGGTGGGGACTGTTCTGCCGACATTGGAACGAGGCCAACCGCTGCTTATCACAACCTCCGGTGCCGGTGGAGGTTTGACCTCGGCGCCGATGAGGATTAACTATGTGAGGATTAAGGTGCCGGACGTCATCCGCAACGTCAAGATCGTGGTGCACAGTGTGTACTTGCCATTTCCACATATATTAATCCTGTGGCTGCGGCTTACGACAGTATCCTAGGAGGATCAGAAGTCTCAGCTCAGGAGGAGATCAGACGATGGAAGGAACGTGTGCTGCTCCGGGTGGGCATGGAGGTTGTGGTGAGTCCCCGATGCCTCAGGTCAAGCCAATGGTGGAGATCGAGGATCACCATGGCCTGTAATTAATCCTGATTGTATTCTTCTTCAGATGACCAAAAAACCAACCAATACACATTAAATTACTTAGGTAATTACCAAGAAGGCTGACTCTTTCTCTTTCATTGAATCCTCCCAATCGTTTAGAAATTCTATGAATACCGGGGAGTTCGGGTCTATAATACCCAAAAGAACGGACTCAAAGCGCTCAGGGTCCACATTCTCAATGAATGCCGAAACGACTGCCCTAACATCTATTTCGTCAGGGTTATAGTCTAACGACTTTAGCATAAGCGCGGCCTTCCTTATCATTTGCCTCTCAAATGAGACCAAATGATTACACATTTTTTGTTCCTCTATGCTCAGATTTCCCACTAAAGGAATATTGGGGAAAAAAGCCCCATCCGAAGAAGGGGAACTGGCTGCTTCGTTTAGGTCTGGCAGAAGGAGTTGGTATGGTGATGGTGACAATAACCTTTTATCATAAGAAGTTGAATTGACGGTGACCCTTGATGTGACTAAGGCAGCTTTACTGTAGTTGTGAAAATGGAGGGGAATTCTATTGGGCTGAAGGCAGGTGACTTTGGGTTAGTGTTCAGTGACAATGGTAGCTAACATTACATGAGATGCGGTTGGAAGCGAGGCAGCAGTCTTTCTATGTTTTCCACTCTAACGAAGTTTCTCTGGGTGAGCTTAGATGACCCGAAGCAATGACCAACTCAATTCTCTCCGCCTTTTGCGGAGGAGTTTCTTTTTCTTAAACAGTCCCGTCTCGAACCGGAGGCACCCACTAGTAGTAGGGGGAGCCCATAATTGACCCCGGTAGGCGAGCTTCACAGCTAGGGGCTATAGTTACCAGTTTCGAGTTACTTAGCGGGTATTCCCCAGCACGGCTTATGCGGATCTCTCTCTCTACTACCAGGAAACGGGTTAGAATCCCCATCGCTGGAGCACTACAGGCCTAACTTATTATTCGATATAATGAGAAGCACCTTTATTGAACTAGAACCCTTATCCCCCAACTGATCTACCCAGTAATGTGATGAGTTCCGACCTCGAAGGCCCAATCCTTCGTCGTACGGAATGAGTATGACTTGGCTACAAGGGAAAGAAAGCGCCCAAGAGATCTAGCTTCTTGGAGGACCGGTTGCTAGCCCCATCATCATCCCGAGCTTTTCACCGTCGGTCCCATGACTGCACGAGCCCTATGAACTAGCTCTTCCGTGTCCGCCGAACTGTACGATGGGGGGCGTTCAATTCGAGTATTGAATTTTCCCAACCGGGTGAGCACCATTAATGTCTCTAGTAGATAGACTCTACAAGGAACCTGGCTCAGAGGAAGAAGGACATTAGTTTGAAGTCTCGAGTCTCTATCCCCTCTCTAGTGCTGCTTACAAGGACCGGTTTCCCTACTACCGTGTCCTGGCGATATCTGCCTCGAAAGCCTCGGCTTGCTTCGTCTCCTAGTGGCGCTTTCCCGTGGGGCGACCGTGAGTCAGGTGGAGTAGCCCTATTCCACTCCATCTACCTCCCGAGACAATAATCCACCAATAGATTTTTTTGTCGAGGTAAGGTAGAGGATAAGAGGTTTCCCAGGCTGTGCTGAGAGAGGGTTGTAGCTTTATTGTTGGTTTACCTTTCCATGGCAGGGTTAGTGGGAGTGAGTTGGATACTTCTGCGGGCCACCAAGCAGCACAAGAATCCCGAAGCCGTTAATCCTTTGTTTCCCGCCAATTCCCTCACCCCGTTCCACTCCTTCAACGCCGCCGCCGCGGGCTTCGGTTTCGCTTCCTCCGGTGGTGCTTTATCTTCATTCCCATGAGGTCGCGGTACCCTATCGCCGAGATCTTGTGCAGCGCCGGGAAGTCGGAGGCTTCCACGACCATGGCGCCGATGTTCATGACGCCGTGGAACCTCCCCTACGGCCGGCGAATCTGGACGGCGCTGAAGCAGGGTGTTCTGGTGGCGTCGGGGTCGGCGGGAGAGGAGAGGATGTTGCTGATGAGGAACCTGACGGTGCCGATGAGGTGGTCGCGGAAGGTGCCGACACTTTTTTTAATATGAATGCTGGAAACAGTGAAGCAAACTTACGCATAAAAACAATGAATGCTGTACCTCCCGTTTGACGTGACACGTTCCCACTTCCGCCACATAGTGGTAGACAAGGAGTAATGCTTGTCAATGCCAAGGGACTGACTTTTGTGCCCACGGTGCGTCAAACCATACCCATTTCTGAGTATGCCGGTAGTCGGCTTTTCACCCCGGATTTAACATTGCGGTACACTCAGTGTACTCCAATGCTTCCAACATGAGTCTAGGTCTCAGCACCTAAGACTCCTCTAAACTAAATAAGATCTCTCATTGCGGAGATCCTATTGAAGGGCACCTTGGTATCAGCAAGGGAGGTGATCGACTATCAGCCTACTTCTAAAAGAATAGAACTTCTTTACTTATGTTAATTTTATTGTCGACAGTGGAAGCGACTCATCCGCCCGATCACACAGACAAAAGAGCTCGAGTGAGGCTCTCTGTTATTGTAATTCTGTAGAGTTCTGGGGGTTGTAGAACAACTACTTGTTCGCCGTTCTTTTTCCGTTAGCCAGTATCGAGACTCTAAGACTCCTTGCGCTTAGCCCACCGCAGGTGCTTTGATAGAGAGTCACTTTCGGGTTGTAGGGCGCAAGGGGATCTTGAATCAAATCCCTCTTTGCCAGTAGCTAGTTTAGATATGGCAAGCGTTTCGAGTCAAGTGTCAGTTAAAGAACCATTGTTGGCAAGAGTGCCGCAGTTATAGTCCAGAGTAGACCGAGAGGTTGATTTCCCTCCCTGGGGTAGTTCCGATCAATGGGGAGATTGATGGCTACCGACACTTGAGTCGCCTAGAGGGCAGTTTGTTCAGAGTTTAGTTATTCAGAGTTACCAGAGGGCATTTGAGCAATGGGGTGCTACAAGAGTGTAGTTGATCCGAGGGTCACGTCCTGAGGGGCGCACTTCCAACCGAGTTTGTCCAAGAGTGGGCTAGAAACGGCACTTGATGAGGGAGACAGATAACGCTGGACTGGGTGTGAGCCAGAAGAGCAGAGTAAGAATTTCAAGTAAGTGCTCTTCATTATGGTCCTGGAAGGACCTTGTAGCTGAGGGTGGCACGCCGAGTTAATCCGTTGAGGGGCAGGCGAAAACTCCGCTGCTCCCCCTCTAGATCAGCCTATTCTTTCTTTTTCATCGGTGGGGGATAATCCGTCCGTATCAAAGGTAGCTCATTCCTCTTGATTCGCCACACTCTATCCATCTCTGAATCGTGGGGCCCGAAACAGTGTTGATATGGCCGGGTTTGATCCGGCATAGCACAGTGGCGTTTACGTGTTCCCAACAGACTTTGAAAATAACCGACCCCCGGATCGTCTCGTCTCGCAAGCACAATGAGCCGAAAAGCACTTCCACATACTTGAGTGGAGTGCTCACGCCCTTTAGAAAATTGATATGCTGACGCGTATAAACACTCAAAGAAGCGTATAAACGCGGAAAGTACGATTCCAAATCCACCAACTGCGCTCAACAACAGGGGTTTATACAGTTTTTACCAGTTCCAGTGTATCGTAGCAGTCTGAATGGTACGGCGCGCCGAAGCGGTTCAATCTTCTTTCTCGGGATGGTGTGGTGAGGATGTGTGTGAGTAACCGCCTGATGACGAAAAAGGTGGTGTTTTGACCCTTCTATTTGGGGTTCGAGTGCCCCGGACGCTCTTAGCCCGAGTCCTGCTGGACGGGAAAACTATGATCTGATCGAATGCTGGCAGCGTGCTATTTCGTGATCGCTAGCGGTTCCTTGGAGAGGAGACTCCCTAGCCCACTGTCTGAAGGTAAATTCGATCGATCATCATATGTTTTTGTTATTTGTTCACTTTTCCCGATTTTTACCCATGATCGATCACTGCTGCAGTTCCCGAACAAGCCCCTTCTTGTCTTGCTTCGAAAGAAACGTCGAAAGGGAAGAAAAGGAAGCTGGTGCTAGAACAGGCATTCGAAGAAGTCCTGAACATTGTCTCTAAGGCTCCTTCTACGGCTAATGCTGCTGTTCAGGCTGGATCGACAGTTGTAGATTTTCCAGTGGTATCTTATGTTTTCTGCGTCTGAAAAAACAGCTTCTTCGAATGCCTCTGCCCTACCTTCATTCCCTGGTGGTGGATTTGAAAAAGCTTCTCGGATCAAGGGCTTTCTCTTCTGCTTCTTCTTACCCTAGGATGGATACTGAAAGGGAAGATAAGAGAAGGCGGCGCACCACCTCGGCCGATAACGTGGAATAAATCCGGTGAAGTTCCACCGGATCATTCTCCGCCCCAGAAATTAGGTCCCTCATTAGGTTATCCATTTCCTGGGGCGGGAGGTTACGTCTTTCTTCTGCAAGAATACGACGTACAGTTTCACGGATCAAATTGATAAGGGACTCACGCAACATCATTTCCTCTTGGCCGGGGCCTTGCGGTTGACGTTCTCGCCCACTCGTCTATCGCGAATTAGCCTTTCGATTAGATAAGAATGGTCGACCTTTGTTTACAGAGCGTGTTCGACTCGCATGTGTTAAGCATATAGTGGAAGTAGCATGATGGGAGCTTCTTTGCGCTTAAGGCACCCCCTATAAGCTTCAACCTTCTCTATCTAAGTAAGAGGAGATAGTAAGCAAGATCGGATCGTAGCGTAAAAAGTCTTGCTTCTCTTATGATATGAGATTTCATCCGGCTTTTCTTATATAAGATATTTATCTCACTTATGGACTTTTGAATTTCCCATCCTGCATCGCTTCTATTCCTAAGGCAGTTCATTTGGGCAAGTCCCAAGACAGAGATTCCTTTATGCCAAAGCTGACTCTGATTTCCTACTTGAATGAATAGCTTAGGAAGTACAGATTGACTTTACTGGATTCCGCCTTGACTTACAAGCATCTCGATTGGCTAAAGACCATGCCTTGCCCGCTCCGAATAACCTTTCTTCAGACTGGAATGTCCCATGACTCAGGCATTCGCTTGCGGCGGATTCGGAAAATGTTCGGAAGATAAGAAAGAGTTCGAGTTCGATTCCAAAGCCCAGGAAAGCCTTGTTGACCGAATAAGTCCTTCTGAAAGGAAGTTCCCATGCCACCGCTTCAGGCTTACCGTACTTATTCCCATCCAAAGAGTTCGACCCCTGTACTGCGCCTATAAGATTTTCTAGAGGTTTAGACATATTATCAGGAGAATGCCCCCTAATCTGCGACATTACACGGATATGCAAAGGTCGCTCATTCACTTCCATCCTTCTCGTTCAATCTAGTGCCTACTCACTACCCGGGATCTAAGACAAGACTCCTTCCTTTAAAGAAAGCGCTTAGTCACTCCAGCCTTGGAGTTCGATCCGCCCATGAGCTCTTTCATCATACTGAAACCCCTTTTTTTTTAAGTTATACGCGTCAGGGCTAGACCAAAGATGGGTCGGTTCACTAAAGCTCTTCCTTTCTTTCCTTTTCACTTCCTCCTTCAGGTCGCCAAAAGAGCCCATGTGTCCCGGCTCCAGTCAAAAAAACTGGATCTCGGTGAGCTCCGTTTGCTTCGAAAAGATGTTGTTGGGCAGTAAGCATTTGCAAGAATAGCATCCCTATGTGGGGGAAGATCACGAAAGACAAAGATTATCAAGAGGGCCTCATGACGACTAATCCATGAGAGCCCGTATTTATGCTTTCATTAAATCGTTCCTCATGGTCAGGAGAGGGAAGATCTTAAGGCTTTATAGTTTTTGAATCCACTGGATAAGCTGGCCCAACAGCAAAGCACTACTACTTAACAGTAATATGAATGGATAGGGAAGACTCCGTATTCACAGGGCTATCCACTACTCCAACTTTGACTCGATTTCAAGCCGAAGGGAATGGACTGACAGTAGGACTCCCAATGGATAGAAGAGCTATAAACTGATGCAAAATAACCTTCTTTCACTACTAGCTGGATAAGCTTACCCCAGTCCTGGAATTGGAGAGGGGGGGCGATTTGCACCTAGGTGATCCCTTTCTCTTGGCCGGCCTACTGGATTGATGACCTTGCCTGAAGCATTGTCCTAGCCCCTGCTCTTAAATCAATGGGATTGATCCAAGGGAACTGAATACTCAATAGCAGTTAGTGACTCCATTAATTCTCTATCTGCTGGATTGACCCTTCCAGTTGGCCTAAAATCACTTAATGGAACTGAACACTATTCTGCAGGGAAGGAACCTTCAACTCACAGAGGGAAAGGGTAGTGATGCCTCTTAACCAAAAGAGGGGGCCCCACTTAAAACTCCATCTATCGATTCTTGAGATGCGAGATGTTCCCTACTCTCTCCTTTGGATGCCCCTACTATTGCTGACTGATCCCCCCAATCACTTGGGAATGCTCGAATATAGGAGAATCTGCTGTTCTCATGTAAGCCGACACAGCCCTTGCCTAGGATATTCTAGTTTTATAACCCTTTCGCTACAGCACCTGCTGCTCTAGCTAATTGTCCACCCTTTCCGAGTGTGATTTCTATGTTATGTATGGCCGTGCCTAAGGGCATATCGGTTGAAGTAGATTCTTCTTTTTGATCAATCAAAACCCCTTCCCAAACTGTACAAGCTTCTTCCAAAGCATACGGCTTTCTGGATGTAGATGATGATATCTATACAGATGGATCTTATATATATCGCACAATGAAGTACCGCATGAGTGGATATATAGGAATCCAAATCCGCCGAATCACTCATGTTATGATCTTCTACATCCTAGGTCTTCCTGTTCCTTCATCTGGCTTATGTTCTTCATGTAGCATTCAGACCGAATGACTCTATGAAATTACGTCGCTACTTCCGCATAGTTCGAGTAACGTAGGAGACATCTCTATTTTTCCCCGAGTAAGGATTCAATCCAGCCACTCAAGCTTGAGTGAGACTCGTCGATGACTGTGAACATGCCAATAGGCGGTAACGGGTTTCGCGTGGTAGTTCTCTTTGATAGATCAAGTAAAGAGGGCGAGGCCCCCAGAAATGGGGGAAGGGGCCCTTTCACGGCTAATTGATCTCTCTCCCTCTAGTAAGCTCATCGAAAGACCAGGTGCCCAATACTAAAACAACATTGGGGAAGGTGGGATGCTAGGTGGACAGGATTGGACGTTAACCTAGAGAGCTAAGCTAAGTGTAGTGCACTTCGTTCTCTTTGATTGGCACATGGAAGATCAACTGAAAGCAGAAAGAAGATCTGCACAGCTAAGACAAGGAAGGTAAGATAGGCAGTTCAGAAATAAGATAAGACAAACAAGTAAATATTGCAACTGACAGCTAATAGGAGAGAGAATACAACTGTCAGCAAATCAAATAGATAAGACAGTCCTGTCTTGATAGTTGACTTCAGATTTAAATGTCCGATCTGACTGTGAGAATAGCGAAGTCCGGAATGACATGCTCAATGCCAGTCCATCCAGAAATGCCAGATGAATCCCGTGAGAGATCTAATCTAGGCAGAAGATCCCATCCCTAAATTTAATCAGAGGGTGAAACCTTGCTTTGCAAAAGGGGAGTTCTTTCTTTCCCGCATCCATCCCATAAACCCCTGTCAAAGGCGCTTCTACTCATTCTCAATTCAGGCCCGGTTGCCATAAATAAAACCACAATCACACAGTCAACTCGAAAAGAGCTTCTCGCCTACAAATTCAGGAGCTGGTCCAAGCCTTCCTCTTTACTGTTTAGGAGTCGCATTGAAGATTCGAAACCTTTCGTGTCGTCAGGTTGCTACACCTAACCTAGCCTAGCGGGAGCTCACTTAAGGCTCCGAGTATCATGATCGTAAGACGACATTTGCTAGCCTCACACTACCCTTTTTGGAACCCTCGAGTAGTCATGTGGAAGAAACAAACGAAAAGAAAGGAGAAAGGGTTGCTGTTGCCAAGGCCTATTCCTCGACCATTTTTGATCGGAAGTCACCTATTCAATAAGTTGGGAGTCCCGCCATGTAAACCCATATCCCATGGAAGAATCGAATCAAGACCGACTATTTATTTAGCATCCCGAAGCCGTGCCTGAAAGTGAGTTCCTTGTTTTTCTGTTCTTTCTTTTCTTCCCTATGTGCCCCTTGCGTATAAAGAGAACCTTCTCCACGCTTAAGTAGCTAAGACGCGGGGAAAGCATCAGGAGAAGTGGGAGATGGTCTGTTTAACTGAATGACCCGTCTGTCTACCTGTAGCTTCATCCTGTAAGGGAGTCTTCGACTTCGAGCACACCTACACCTGGGTGGTTCATATCCTATTTCTATCTATTGAAAGAGAGAGTGGTACTTTCATCCATGACCGGGTGGGTATGGTCTCTCTTCCCGAGCATCTTCTTCCTTCATGGAAGACAGGGCAAACCAATCTATCATACAGATCTGGCTAAACCAGGTATCCATTGAAAGAAAATCCTTGCTGTATTGCCCTTTTTTTTTGCAAGGTCAAGACCACAAAAACCAAGGGCATGGGGAGGATGATACTGAGTCTTCCGTCGCCTCTACCAATATGGTCAAAATTGATGAAAAAGATTCTGCAAGATCGAATGTAGAGGCAATGGAAACTTGATGAAAAGTCTTCTCGATTATCATGTTTGCTTTTGCGAAGACCGATTCTTGAGCTTCCGATGTTCCTAAAGAGCTAAAGGTGATGTGGTACTTTAGATAAGGATACCTTAGAAAATTTGAGTAAAAAGAATCCTGGCGAAGACAAGGTCTAAGTGTTTTGGGGTGATAGAGTTGAGGTTGAAAATGAAGCTACTGATGTAAACCAGAGCTCTGGTGATTCAGATTTGGCATTTAGAAAGCAGATAGAGGAATTCAAGGCTTCGATTAAAGCATCAAAAGACGGGATCGCTATCACCCTACGTGACTGACTTTAAGAGCTTCGGTATATAGAAATGAATTCTTTATAAAATTCAATATTCAATAGAAATTTATTTCACTTTCCCCAAGCACCCTCTTCCGCCCAATAACAAGAGAAAAGGGGTCCCAGCGTAGGGAGCCACTCCTCTCCCTCCTTAATGGCTCGAGCAGGACGAGCAATCTCCGTTTTCGTAGTACTACTATCGAGGCGGGCTAGCCCATCAAAAGGACTATCAGACCCAGACCCCTCATAGAGAGTCAAGTCGAGACCAAAGGCGAGTTCCTCCATGAAGTCTGGACTGCCCCTCCCCGTCAGAGGAGTATTGTACATTTACCTCAAAGATATGGATCGGTCAACCGCTGCAGGGGAAAGAGAAACAGATGGGAAATGAGCATATCGGGATCATTCCTCTATTCCCTCTGGTCCACCCGATATCCATTCCTTATATCTCGGCTGGCCAGTACCCATATTTGCCTTATTTCCCATACATCCCTCCTTCCTCGGATCCACCCCTCCACGTTGCATTCCTTGCCCCGCCGATGAATTACCCCTAGTGAAGACACTCTGGTTTGAAAGGGGCCACTCTCTAGCTCTAGCTATGATCTAATTTGCTATGTCCTCATTCCATCGGTGGAGAATCCGCTTTCTATTCCACTCGTCGATTTATCTATTTATGATTGAGCTAACTGACTGAAACCTTTCCACTGTGGTCGGGTGGGATCTAGATGGCTGGTGGATCAACGGCGAGCCGTTCAACCAGGGATCTATCCATAGTTTTGTGTCAGTTCCCGTTCTAATGAAGTAAGAGATCCCCTTAAGGACTATCTATTTGGCCGCTGACCTCCAGTCGAAGGAGGCGGATAACTGTAGCCCGCTAACGGTGATTCCTGTGGGAAGCACTTATCCTTATCTTTCATTACCTGAGCAGGCACTCTACTCTGGCTTAGTGACCAGTCTCCAGAGTTTCCATAAAAGCTCCAGTTTTCCAGATGGAGCTACAAATAGGAGGATGGGAAGGTACGACTAATTTCACTGTGGCGCCCCTAGACGATTTCAAGGTCGTCTTAGGGATAGGATCGAGTTCTTGGATACCAAACCAAAGCCGTCCCTACGCCATATTTAGGCACCTTAGGCATCATGGATGAAGGAAGACCAGGCATGATTCCAAGTCTTAATGTGAAGACTAGTGTTCCCACTTTATCCGCCTTGCAGCTTGTCAAGGGAGTCAAGTCAAGAAGGACGAAGAAACCTTTGTGGCCCACCATTTGTTAAACCCCCCTCTTCTCGGGCGATAGGGCTTCCTCTTTTCTTTATACTCTAGAGTTTTTTATTTCGAATTAAGCTTACAATTGAGATCAGTGAGAAGCTTGTAAGTTCTGCTTTAAGCTATAGGCTTCCTTCCCTAGAGGGATGAGGTGGTCGTACCGCTTCTGGGACCACGATATGCACCACCAGGGGCTGGGGCTGTTTTTTCGACAGGAGTTGGATACCCTCCGCAGGTAAGCTTGTTCTTCTGTGAAATTTCCTTCTTCTCGTTTGTTTTGGGTCGCTCCATCACTCACTCTGCTATAAGAATTGAGTAAGCCGATCCCGACTTCTCATAGACTGGATTGATTGTCAGAATCCGCTCGCAAACAAACTTGCTTCTTGCCCATGTACTCGTAAGGTATCCCTTAATCTTTAGCCCCTTCTTGATCAGGTTTTCCCCTTGAGTATTTCTAATAAATATAAGCAGATATAGTTAACCGAAGGAGTTGAGGAATTCTTGCTTTAATCCGTCCCGCCGTTCCTGACTTAGTAAGTCATATAGTAAGGGACTACTGTTTATCTTCTATGTTTTATGAGTGAAAGAACGAGCTCTATGACTATTTATATTTTAGCCGAAGGCCTTTTGACTGTTATAGTCTCTCGTTTGGACTCTTCTCACGAATTGGATTTGAACCAATATTTCCGGGCGACTTGCCTTTTAGTCGATCGTGAGTGGGTCTGTCGTCCTCCTCATTATAGTCCTCCTAGAATCGAATGGAATATCAGGCCTGTTGCTGAATTTTATCTTGTCACCAACGATCCCGCTAAACTTACCTGTCGCCCCTTTCCCACTTTTTTATATTTTTCAATAACAGATCCCTCGCTCTGGAACGAGGAAGCGGTTCGTTGGAAAGTGCCTGCATAAGTTGCCGAATTTCAGCTTATCGGTAGATGCGTTGTCCAAGTCGAGTTTCTGTAGAGTTTCTTCAAGCATACCCTGAGGGATTATTTCCCGATTCCCAAAATGAGAAAGAAAGGATTGCAATGCAGTCTTTATTTCGTTTACTGACGGAGTAGGCTGCTCTCTGATTATGGGACCTGGAGCTGCCCCTCCAGAAGCTACTGCAGCCGGTGCTGGCGCCTCCGGAAGACCCGGCTGTTGTTGTTCAAGAGCAGCGCCCTCCTCCATTAATATTTCTCTTATAACTTATTGATTAGAAAGAGATAATGATGGGGGTGACTCTAGGGGGGAATGAGAGGGGTACCTTCTGGTTTCCGATGGACCAGCGGCTGGGGGTTGCTCTTCATGCGTGTGGGTTGGCTGAAAGAGAGCATCTTCCCCTTGCATCTTCTTCCCCGGTTTTGGGCATAAGATGATACCTCGCCCAGGTCTCCAAACCTATTTTAAAAAATCTTTCACAGCCCCTTCAAACCAAGAAGGAGTTGGCGATGATGGTGATGAGGGAGAGACTCTGTAAGGGCCACCAGCTTCCGACTGAGATGGCCCAGCCGGTTGAGACGCGCCAGCCGCCGCAGACGTTTCAGGCGTTTTAGTGAGAAATTCCCCCAAGGCTGACCAATCTGAGCTTGTTGGGCTCTTCGAAGCTTGGGGGTAAGGTTCATCTTGGGCTCGAGACGAGGTGCCTGTGCTCACCTCTGGAGTCCCCTGCGGTTGTTGAACCTCTCGTTTTGGACCGATGAAGATCCCTCTTTATCCGATGAGAAGTTGAGGTACTTTCGCCAACTACCCGAGTCAGCTTCAGAATTTTGTATTGAAGAGGGGCCGGCATCACCCCTGTTCGGCCCTTGGTTAACTGTCTCGTTTCCTCCCGTCATATTCATTATCGTTCTGTCAAAGATCCCGAAAGCGGCTAGAATCAAAACCAAAAGGGGCCGTCCTTCACAGCCTAAGCCCCTACTCAACAGGACTCGACTCCCAAAAGAAGGGTAGTCAAAGACTACCTCTTTCTCCTGGCCTGGCTGGCTCTCCTACCTGGGATCCCGACTATCATCCATATCCGTAAGCATTCCAAACCCTACCCTTGTTGGAAGGAAGGCTTACTGCTTTTTGGTTGTTGCAAGGGAATAGCTTTCCGGTTGTCTGCTAGCCTGTGTAATAGTAAGTACTAGCCCCCAAAGGCTTATCTTCTTCTAGCATCTCCCGTAGCGGAGAAGGGACCATTGACTTTGCTTCGAATCAATCCTATCATCAGTAGGGGCCTAATGCCAGTCTTCGAGGCAAGCGAATCGAATCGGACTAAAAGGAATAGGTTTCCTATCCCCTAGGTGGCAGAGCAGCCTTTAGAGTTTAGAGTAGAGCTCACTTCCCCACTCGGTTCCTAATCTGTGGATTAACTAAAAGACTCCCGATACCGGACATTACGCATTAGACTGATTGGACCACTTAATAGGACCCCTTTGGCTTGGCTATTCTGGGCCTTCTTCTATTCGTACCTGCTTCCGTTTCTCCCCCGCCATTAAAGCTTTCTGGTCCAGGCCTCAGGCACAGACCTGAAACTTAACTGATACGAAAAACTAAATTAAGCACAAAAGTCACTAAACTGCTTTGCTTGCATGGAAGGCAATTGTGTTAGAGAATCCTAATCCGGGGATTGGTTCCAGTAATGGCATAAACGTCCCGGAAAGATCAGATTTCATATCTGATCTGGATCTAACCAGTAACCCTGCATTCAAGCTGAATAAAGTCTGTCTAACTCCTTACATGCTTTTACACACGCACCGTGTACGAAAAGGTTCCTCTCGACTGTATAATAAATTGCCTTCTCCGGATTGATGCTAACCTGAGCTAACTTTGAACCTTACCATGTCAGCGGTACACGTTGTACACGAAGCCAGTTCTGTGCTTTGCCTTACAGAGGTTCGAGAGGACAGATAGGCTAAATGAAAGAGAGGTTATCTCGACTGTCAAGAAAGCATTATCAGTACAGGAAGCAAAGAATGCCCAGATGACCTGATTGTACTAGCCTTATTCCATTCCAGTACTGTAATAAGCTAGCTACGCCACTCGTTCAAGATGTCTGAACATTGGCTAAGGAGGTTCTAGTCATGAATGCTGACAGAGAGAATGGACTTGATTCACCTTTGCCTATACCTGCATGTAGCGGGAATGTAAGATGCCAGCCCCCCTGCTAAAGTACCCTTTAGGTGCGATTCAATCAATAGCTAGCTTCCAGCAAGTTCTCAATCCAGTTGGGAGATTAGGAATTTGGAAAAAAGTAGGCTCTATTACTTATGGGGTACCCTCTCTCCGGTCAGATAGTCTTTCATATCACAGTGGGTGGGGACAGTTTTCTTCGTTATCACGCTTGTTGTCTGTGCCTACGTCCCTTCTATTCTACTATTCTACCCTATCCCTATCTTTATAGTTGCTTCGCTCCTGTACAGGATTATCCCTGAAAGTGAATGTTACAGTGAAAGCATCATCCCAATATGCGTGAGTTAGAGAAGGAAGTGCCAGTTTTGACAGTATCAATCCCTCAGTATCCATGATAGGGTTTAGTGTAAGCAGCCATCTTTGTTGCCATTCCCAGCTATTCTTTATTTTGTTTCAGCCCATGCGAGAGCCAGGAAGTTCAAAAGCAAGGGAAGGGTGTGCTAGCCAAGACGAGTCTCCACTGTTAGCTAGTTCTTTTTTCCCTTATTCTACTTATTTCAAGAGATAGTTGTTAGGACGAGACAAAGCGTCTTTGGTAGTCTGTCAAGCCACTTCCCCTAGACGCCAAGCCCCTATTACCAATGTTCCATCGGAAGTCGAGTTTATTCGCTCCAGCTCCAGTAGCAGTGGTAGGGCTTCAGCCACTCAAGTGAATAGGAAGAGGAGATAAGAAAGGCAGGATTGGATTACAATGAACTCGAATCCCTTCTTTAAAAGAGTGTATTCCCTTTACTGAAGAGCTAACGGTGCGGTGCCAATTGGCTGGGAAGCGAAGAAAGAACGTAAGCACGCCAGTGGGTGTCTTTCGCATGTTGCTATTCCAGAGGTGAAAGTACACTTTCTTTATTAAAAATAAGAAGAGTCCTTGTCACGAATGAGAGCTAATCCTAGAGTCCATCTGGACATTCTAAATGCTCGAACTGAGACTTTACAATATAAAATAAAATACCCCCAGCCTAGAGGAATGCTTGGACCTACTTATTATATGGACCTATTCCCTATCCCCTTCCTGCGGGTCCTTCCGCCTGGCTTGAAAAAGAAGGAGACTTCTAGACTTGCTCACACTTGGTTAAGGAAACTGGCAGCCAGGCAACTCTAACTCGCTCTCTGTATGGCAGGAGTAAGGTCTTAAGATAGGAAAGCATTAGCTATGGCTATTATCCTTGGGACCTTAATTTATGCTTTTTGTAGCGATGCTTCAACTAACTCTCCTGGAATGACTATGGAAGAGAGGGGGCACGAGAACTGAAAGGGACGAAAGAGTCACTTTATAATACGGGACAGGAACTGCTATTATAGAGAAATCTTACCCAGAGACTGAAATTGGATCTTCAAGTTCTGATTCCATCATCACCTGCTTGCCTTGGAACTGAAGGCCATCATCAAGGATGAAGCTGCTTGCTTTAAATATAAAGCGCAGAACAACCACCCTGATTTCCGACCAAGGTGAACAATGCGAATAACAACAAGATGGATCCCCACACAGAGTTCCTTGTTCAGACCATCAAAGATCACTAAAGCACCTTTTGGTATGTATTGCCCCCTAAAGATCAGATCCACCAGACGAGAAACTCAATTCCGCACTGCTGCTGAGTCGTCGGACTTATCCACCAAGGGATTCGTGGAATTTATATGGATTGCGTTGGGGGAAATCCACCAAAGCTAGGCAGATAGATAGACTCCTTTCCCGCTGCTAAGGGGGAGTAAGAAACAAAATCAAATGATTGTTTTTTAATCAGCGCCTCCTTTTGGGTATGCAGGTACTACGAGTCCTCTCACTACCAACCAGCAGACATCATCTGGCTGGGTCTTGCCGGTATCAACAACAAGAAAAAAACAACCAAATGGAAACAGCAATTAACTATGGCTCTTGGCCCAGACAACGTCCTAGGCGTCGGGGAGATCGGAGCAACAAGGAACGCCTAGACGACGTTTTTCTTCCTGGGCTGCAGTAAGCAGATCGAGAGGTCGTTCCGTCCCCTGTCCCCGAAGATGGGTAATATGTTCTCATAAATTATTGCTCCAATCTGACCTAGCTGGCGAGCGATCCCAGTTCGCGGCAGAGAACAAGACAGCAAGCGAGCGTACCTTTGTTCGCTTCTTCTCCACCAAGCACGGAAGTTTAAGGATAACTGTAGGTCGGTGGCTACCTAAGGAAACTCCGATTCGATCCGCCCCCCAGCTGGGAGGCATCTACCTCATCCCGATCACAAGGAGAGGTTCACCATGATGGGAGTACTTGTCTTTTTTCCCTTCCGGAAAGAATGAAATGCATAGGTGACCATCCTTTTGTTGTGTTGCGGCATGCTCCTCAGATTTACGGATTCGCAGGGGGCCTCAGGCCCTACTTAGTTTCGCAAGCCTTTGTCATTGTCAGTCAACTAAGTAGGGCCTTTTGAATTGAATCTTAAGTAGTCTATCAGTGGTGCAAAGCGGCTTTGTGTCCCTTTTCAGTAGGGGAGCGAAAGGTTAGACCTTAGAAAGTAAGCGAACAGCGGTTCTTCTATGTAGGTATGGCCTTCCCCCTTGACTCTCCTAACGTCGAGCTAAGTTACTTCGTAACCTTTACGTAGCGTAGTAGAATGAAGGCTACGCACTGACGCTCTCTTATCTATTAGCCTAAGCGTCTTCGCTAACTCGCTCGCCTACTATACCCTACTATACAATACATTAGTAGGGTAGGCTAACCCATAGGTCCTTAGTAGCGTTGACAAAGAAGAACAGCCGGTTAAAAGACAGTGAATCTTAAAATATATATAATCTTATATAATAATGAATAAGATATTCATTTTATATAGGCCAGCTTGACAAGCTACCCTTCCTCTTGATCTTAGGTGCGAAGAGAAAGATCTCTTTTTTATGACTTCCACTTATCTATCGATCCCGGCCCGGAAAGGTGACCGACCAGGGCCCTTGAATGAAAGAAAGGGTTTATGAGCCCTAGCCCTGTAAGCCCACACCTGTGTAGAGTAGATCGTTCAACACCTGCGGCACAAACCCATTTTTGACCTATTGGTCCTAGTATCATAGGCGACCGAACGGCCGCCCCCTAATTACTAGACCAACCTGCTGTAATAATTCCATAAACACCTAACGAAGATATGGCAAACAAATAAAGTAGCCCTATGTTCGAATCTGACAATACCATACCATAATCAAAAGGTACAACGGCCCGAGCGACCAGACTTAACATAAATGTAGCCACTGGAGCCATTCTAAAAAGGGAGAAATTAGCACTACTTGGTGAAATAGGTTCTTTTAGAATCAATTTCAAACCATCTGCTAGAGGTTGTAACAATCCGAACGATCCCACTACATCAGGACCCTTTCGACGTTGCACAAAAGCCATTACTTTACGTTCCGCTAGCACTAAAAAGGCTACTCCTAGTAGAAGTGGTAGAATTATTCCGAGTATTTCAGCAGCTATGTACGTTTTCGATTTTCTATTCACTCATGATCTGGCCTGGTCGACCCAATCATGATATTGAAGGATGGGACCTTTTCTCGAAAAACTTTTGTTTCACATTTTCGGAACTAGAAGACATAGTTGATTAGATCTATAAAGTTCAAAATCTGTTCACATAACCAAGCATTTTGGCCATGTAACATGACATCATAATAGTCATTTGCCAGAAAGCCCGGACTGTCAATTTGATCGTCTCCAATAACAGCCCGAACAAGGTCGGGCATCGTCCATTCGGGAGGTAATTGCCTCCCGCTTCTCCTAACCCACTTAGTGTATTCATTAGAGATTCGATTAAGTCCCCCCTCAAAGTCAGGTGGAGCGCTTTCAGCATCTGACCTAGTGGAAGAGGTACTTGACAGACTATCTAAAGACATATTCCTAGTATCTGAGAGCATAAATTGGACATCACTGGACGTTGGATGTCCATAGAGAACTAAGGACTGCTCATTCATGATATATTTATTTGAAACGTGCTCTGCTCCCCCCAAAAAAGAGAGACTTGTTGGAATTGTAAATCACCGGTTGGGTTGGTCCAACCAAGAAAGACATGGGATTGGGGGACATTAATGAACACAAGACTCAGTCAGCTTTTTCTATTTATTTCGCCTTCTCAGGTCTTTGTTTTCTTACGAAATTTTAGATTTCACCAATAAGCAAGCTATAGTAAGTAAAGTAAGTTTTTTCAGGTGTGGTGTGCTTTGGTGTAACCGGGGGCTGAGGCAAAAAAAAGACTGTACCGGGTGTCCTTTCCTCTCGTCAGGCAGCTATCTCGAGCTCACTGAACACTAACTTAATCCTTATTCTTTTGAGAACTTTTCCTTTAGCTTTGTGTAATTGAGCTTGACTTAGTTGGTTTCAAAGGGGCCCGTGGCAGGCAACCAAGCCTGCTAACCTTCACTCCTTTTTTTCCGGTACTGCTTGCTGAGATCGGCATAAAAGATAGGGATCGGATGGAGTTCTGTCTTTTTAGAATGTATCTGTCGTTCTTGGAGTTGCCGTTTTTGAGTATGAGAATGAAGAAATGAGATCTTTTAGTAAGCGTAGGGAGCGCTGGGATCCCAGAATAGGATCCCGAGCGGAATTAAGAGTAGGAAATCAATACACAAGTCGTCGGTCTTTCTTAAAATTGGCCTTCTCTTCGATCTTTTATTCAATCTTTCGTATGTGGTAGCCGCTCATTTGTCTATGTATGGTATGTTCGTAGGAATGCCCACATTGAATTAGCAAGAATGCCGGCTCAATAAATCCCATATCATATATAGGGTGATGTAGAGCTCCTGGAAGGTCTTTCTTCAAGCCAGCCTAGAGTTCATGAGTTGAGGGGTTTCGGAGTTCAGTCGAATATGCCAAGAGGCGCTCACCCAGAAAGGGGCTTCCTGTAGTTCCAGAGACGGGAGGATAAACTAATAAGACCACGATCCTCCTTCTTAGGCCGATCGAAGTCGAAGGGTTTCAGATCGAAGGTTGAGGCATTTCTAGGAAGACGGATTATCAAAGGTTACACCTAGGTAGAAAGGGGATTTGACAGATAGAGAAGTGGGACGGAAGTTGAAGGCTTTGTCCACTCAAGCCCCTTTTTAAGCAGATAAAAAGAAAGGAAAGGACAGACAGCAGGGAAGGAGATTCTTTGAAAGCCTACTACTCTTTTGCCCCTTGGCTAGCTTGCTTGCATGCATGGAATGAATAGGCTTGCTGACTGGCTTACCTACTTTTACTAGAAAGCATAAAGCAGAGATGCCATACTCTTCTTTCGTGCACTATGCTTAAGACATAGAATTCGAACTCAGAAAGACATTGGCTTTCTTCCCGGCCCGGAATGAAAGAGCGAGGGGAAGATCTCTTTCTATAAGGAATTCCATCTCGGATTGCTACTGGTTCGCTGGCAAAGCATTTCCTCTCTCTTCTTTCTTCATGTTCACATCTTATTGATTCATCTTCCTCCTAAAAACCTCCATCCGATCGATAAGCCAATACTTCCATGTGCCTCTACTGTTCGTCCTGGAGCAGCACCGAAGAAACTTTCTTTCATCCCTGCTCATCAACCTCGCGCCGCCGGGCGCTTTTCGACCCTGAGGGAGTCAGACAAATCCATCATTGAAGGGCTAGAAGCCGGATCGCTCACTCATCAATTTCTGCTTCTCCCAATGGGAGCCTTTACTAGTAAGGGCGGGGAGGCGGATGGGGAAGCAGCAATTCTAAGATGGAAATGGAAGCTGGGGTCCTATTGAGCTGCTACATAAGATCATCTTTTATGGGCTGAGGAGGCTGCCTAGCAATCCTCTCCCGCCCATCCGGAAATAAAAAAGAAGTTTCTTGCTTGCGTCCAAGGTCCAACCGCCTGCGGAACTTGAACAGGCCCTACACGACTCGGAGAAAGAAAGATGCACATTTAGAGAGCACTCACTGAGTGACTTACGGAATCTCCAATCTCTTATCTCTCCGAATTGACATGAGGGACTACCTTTCTGCCTATAATGGTGAAATGGAATTACCTTTAGTTAGATAGGGTGAAGCCCTTATTTAATCAATAAACTTTTATCTAAAAGATAAGTGGTCTTCTTTCCGCTCTTCTTGTAAAAAAGAAAGAGACATCGATACATAGACCCCAAAGCCCAAAAGGCCTACGAACGAGGAGGTCGGTAACCGGTGTAGGCTAAGATCCTTTACGAACTGGAAGAGCAAAGCTGCACTTCCCGCGCTATTCCGTGGTTCAGTAAGAGAAGGCGATCCCTTCTCAATACCTTACCGGGGATTTCCCCTTGAAGTGGAAGAGGATTCATGCCTCGAATGCGCTCTTTTAAGATTATAAGATATCCACGCACAGAGACTAGGCTACACATGAAAAGGAAAGGGCATTTATCCCAAGGAGAGGTTTTTGATAAAATAGCACGGACTTTAGTTGGTCTTCATTGCGCACCATCCGGCTGGTAAGAAGTTGAAAGTGTAAAGAAAGGAATTAACCGAGCCTTACTTCTCTCTCTCCCTTTAGACTAGGCTTGCTTTCTTTTGCTGTGTCCGGCTCTTATTGAAGTCTTTCCTTCCGCTATACCTTATCTCTTTTCCGCTTCGACCCTTTGCTTCCCTGGGCACTGCACTCCAGTGTTGCTTCCCCCTCTATCAATCAAAAGAATATGTTAATCGTTACCGATACCAGACAGAGTTGCTTTTCCTTGGTCTTATAGTTCGTGACCTATAGCCGGCAGATAGGGGCGGAATGTCTATCTGGCTGTGTTCCCATTCGCCTATCGTCTTCTTGTTTAAGATGTAATGGTTTTGTTTGAGACTCGGATGAAAGGTTCTCGCAAGGGCTTTAGCCTCTTGACAGCCAGGAGCCACAACGGTCTCATTCCAATCTGCCATCTTCCGTAAGGTGAAGGAAGCAAGAGCCTGTGAGACCGCAGGAAGAGCTCCGCTCAACGTCTAATCACCGTGTCCGCTTGGGCCGGATCTGGGTATGATTGGTCCCTGCTACGTCATATAGCCTACTGGTTTCCAATAGCTTGTTGAACTTCAGGAAAGGATTTCTCCTCAAAGACGTTCCACGTTCCAAGGGCGGGGAATCTGGGGTTCAAAAAATAGCAATAGCTAATTTTTAAGCATAGTGGCAATTGAAAAGAGTGCCGAGTCATCAGTCCCACAGCCTAGTCTTTCAAAGAGAACAGGGGATTTGCCCACTACTAGAACGAGGACAGGCCTATCGGATGAAGTAAGAGCGCATTCCATGTCCAATTCTATTCCTGAAAACAGCCAAGCAGGGGATTCGTTCACAAGAGAAGATCTAATTCTTTCACACGGAAGGACTCTCTCTTATTGGCTTAGCCTTTCGAGTTGCGAGTTGAAGGTACGTCGTTAGGCTGCTCATTCTGCTCTCATTCCTGGTAAATCCAAATTATTCCTGAAAAGAAAAGAGGACATTCACAGCCTATTCTTTGTGCGTGGGTGTGGACATCAATTACTCAGGTAAGATAACAACAGATAAGAGGAAAGGGCTTACGCCGAATGCCAACCGAAACCCTATCTTCTTTGAAAAAAAAAAGTAAGAGAAAAAGAAATTCTCTTGAAGTAAAGCACTGAACGAAACCTGCATTTGACAAACAGGATTGAGTTTCAAGGGCTTTGCCCTATCCGGTATTCCCGGGAGCGAAAGCCTTACTCTTGGACAACGGGATAGATCTATACACAATATTCATTGCCTCGACTAGGACTAGCATTAAGACATTCCATAGCCTTTCATGCTGACTTACCAAGAGAGGTCTCCAGTAAATAAAGGTATGGTACCAGCAGTTAAAAAAATCCAGTTAATAAGATAAGAAGAAAAGAGCTAGAGCCGGAGAAGCCTTATAAAATCAAAGTCCAACTAAGCATCTTCATGGCGATCGCTAGGTAAGTCTCCTAGAATGGCAGGATGGTGCCACCCGTCCAGAGTGGCCCTTTCCATTCTATCAGCGGGACACAAGGCTCTCCTCGGCTTTGAGCTCTTCCCCCGATGCCTTCATGCTCCTTTACCGAGCATAGGACTAGCTTGATTTTTGGTAGACTGATCGCTAATCACTAATCAATAAATTGCGTTTGTAAGATGCTCGTGGATCTTTGTTTGATTCTTTTAGACAAGTCGTTGGTCTTTTCCTTTGACCTGGTATGAATAGTAAATTGGTATAGTCCCGGTTGATGCTGCTGACATAGATGTAGATGGGGCGCTTTCAAAAGCCCTTGATTCAGAGGTTGAGGGGGCCTCCGATCCTCTTTCGTGTGCAACGGTTAAGAGTGGAAAACAGCTCCTCTAACTTGAGTGGCTTTTCGCTCCGCAAGGAACTCTTCCCCTTTCAATCGAAGGTGCTGGCTACTCAAGAAATTGCATATCATATAGAAAGCCCTTGCTCGGGCACAGCCAGACTTTGACTTTGATTCCTTAGCAAAAGAACAATCCGAAGCCGATGGATGGTCGAGCTTCCGCCCTGCTTCTCTTCGCCTCAGTCTTAGGAAGAGTAGGAGTTCTGCTTTCGCACCCTTAACGGCCTCTTCTCCGACAAACCCTAAAGTACCTTAAAGCACTAAGTAAGCAAGCGCTAGGCCCCTCGGCTAACTATTCGCCCTTTGGTTCACGGGTGCATCCAACATGCTGAAGTTTTAGACTTTGCAAACCTCGATAACCACCCGCCCCTCTTTGAATGAGGAGCTTCACTCTTTAGAAAAGACTCCCGCTCCTAAACACGGAATAATCAGACGAGTCAAATTCCACGCTGGAAGCCCCAGTTACTGATCTCAACTTGGCGGTTCAGCCCTGTTCCCTGCTCTACTTCTGCACAAGATCCTTCGGAAAACCACTTAGCTTTCTCTTTGAACATTTGCTCCTATATATGGTGGAGTCTGCAGCTTCAAGCTCGGATATTTATAAGATAAGTAAGGGATCAGGATTTGCTGGTTCGAGATGGATTCTCAAATACTGGTTCTTTTGACATAGGTCTGGAAACCGGTAATTTGTCCTAAATCGTAGGCTAAGGCTACCTCAACCTTTCCTTCCCGCATCTATGAATCGGTCTCGTCCTTCCCTACCGGACCTGTTCCCGTACTCTCGGGCCTTCAAACTCGATTTCTGATCTCTTTCTTTCTTGTTAGCTTAACTGGCAAAATAGATTTCATTGGCAGTTCGGTCCGATCAGTCGGATTCATATGTTATTGTTATGTATTATGGGCTATTTGCCTTGGTTTAGGGGCCAGATTCAGAGCAAATCACTAATGTTGAAACTCTCGAGGCGTGGTTGGGACTTGTTTCAATTTACCGTAAAGGATAAATTGCTTTTTCAGCCAGCGGGGATAGAGCTTTTAAGCCAGTTACCAATATAAGTTTATTAAACTGCATTCTAGCAAGTTCACCTATTGTGAATAACGTAGGTCTTTACCGGCTATTACCGCATTGGGGGCATCCCCTTCTATTGAATCAAAAGGAGAATCTTATTATACTTAGTGAATTCCTTATGCCCGGAATCAATACACAGAATTGAGCCTCACTGACCACTCTTTCAAGTGCCTTACTTTCGGGCATTGGAAATAGCCTTAGTTCCAGCGGATCCAGTCATTCGAATCGACTTGAGTTCTGTTCTCACTAGGCTTGAGTATTCCATAAAATTAAAATAAAGAAGGGCGGACAGGTGAATGCTAAAATGCTTCTTCTTCGCCGTTCTTTACAACAGGAGCTGCTTCCTAATCGACATCGGTCAGCACCTTGCCCCCTACATGACAGAACTAGAGAGCCGGTCTTTTTTCCCGCCCTGAAAAGAGTCAAAGTGAAATAGGGAGGGATTAGCTGCCGTTACGGTAGACTTGGATGAATCTCAATCCGAATGAGTGACCAGATGCCTATAAGAGGTGGATGCGTCTTTTCTAGATCCATCAGAAGCATGAGAGAAGAAGTGAGCCTCCCTTTAGACCATGGCCGCTAGGGACGAGAAGTCATTGACGCTTTCTCAGAAGGGAACAAGCAATGAAGACAGGAGTCTATACCAGACCCGAGACTCAGCAAGTTGAAACCAAGAATGGATTTCAAAGGGGAAGAAAGATTTCACTCGATTCAAAGGCACACACACATTTAGCCGATTAGAAGGCTTCGAACGACAGACGGAAGACTTAGAAGGAGGGCGTAGGTACGGAGAGAATTCCTCTGATGGGGATTCATTCCCTGCAGGACTACATTCCCGAAGGGGGATTCAGAGCTATTGGAAAGCTAAGAGCCGGCCGCACATTCGGCAGACAAAGAAAAATCAGTCCTTTCGTCGGGGTTGGGAGAGAGGGTAGACTAAGTAAGAGAAAAAGAGGAGGGAACCTTAGCCAACTAAGAAAGTCCGAAATGGTTCTCCACCTGTAACATCATAGAATGGCTCTACGATTTAGAAGACTGGAAGGCTTGGGCCCTGGGGGGTGAGGGACTAGAAAGCAAAAAGCAAATGTGCCTTAGCCGCCAATGCTGATACAAAAGGTGATTAGCAAAAGCTAATTCCTTTACCCGCCGGGTCAGCTCTTAAAATAAAAAGGCTAAAGCAAAAAACCAATACAACTTCTACGAATGTTCATGCTGGACTGAAAACTACTGAACTACTTCGATTGTTGATTCCACTATCTTCCTAGTGTGATCTCAAGCCTTACTGCACACAAAGTAATTAGATATGCCCTTCCCTTGCACTTCATTACGAGATAGGGGAGGAAATAGGGCTAGGTGCTGTGGGATTTCTTTTTATACATACCGAATTTACTAAGGCCTACCCTAGGCTTGAAAGACCGGCCAGGAAGGGTCTTATTAGAAAGCATACTACTATCCTTTATCCTTTGTTGAAAGATTACAAGTTTCGGGGACTTGGTAATGGTTGATTTAAAGTAAAGGGCTTGCTTCCTTGTCCAGCATCATAGGCGGGCACCTGACCTGCCAAACATATTATTCTACCTGCCAAGTTTACTACCCGCTAACGGATCCGATAAGAGATTCCAATAGCTAGAGTACTATTCGCTACCGGTACCGGAAAATAAGGCACAGAGCAAGGGCTTTCATTCATAACGAGTAAGTGCCCCGGCAGTTTCTCATTCAGACATAGGAAAAAAACTTTCTTCTAAGATGGTGAAGGCGCAAGCAAATACATTCTCCGTGGCTTTAACCCTATGCATAAGATACTTATGTGCTAACCCTCTATATTAATGCTCCGGGGAGGGCATTCATTCTTTACTTAGCGCAAGAAGGAATTAGTTCAGTCAGAAGCACATGGGGCGCTGTTCCTCTAAAACGAAGGTGGCGAAACATTCATTTCTTCCAAGGTGCTTAACTAAGAAAACGGACTTGGACGTTGATTCGGCATACCCCGTATGGATTATTGATATTGAATTTATTGTTTCTCACTAAAGATAGTGCAAAGTTCGCTCATATAGCCATTTACAGGCATATCTTAGTGCCTACTACGCGGGGCGGGGGTCCGCCTAGCAGAAGCCGCCTTTATTGCGACAGAGAGAGCTTCCATCAAGGAAAGCTCAATCCCATCTCGTGCCCTGTAAGAAAAGAACGAAAGGTCATCAGTTCCAGAGCCTATTCGATGTCATCTTCCTTGTTCTATTCTGATTTAACCCCTATTCATCGTACAACAACTATGGCAGCCAAGAGCGCTGCTTATTCCCTTCATGTTTAGATGCTTCCTGTACTGATCGATGCGAAGAATAGCTCTAGTTAGTTTATACTACCCGCTCTCGCTTACTTGCCTGCCCTTATTGGGATTTCTTTCCTATAATGCCTATAAAGGCGAAGATTTTGTGTTCTAACAGCGGCAGATCAAAACAGGGGGTAGGAATGGACTCCTATACTGACTAAGAAAGAGTTTGAATGATACCGATCCGCTTTTTCAAGCCTCTCAAGTTTAAGCAGATAGTAGTTCAATCAAAGAAAGCGTCGGGGCTATTACATTACACATCCACTGATATGGACAAATAAAGAAAAGTCATGCGGCACAGTAAAAAGGAAAAAAAGCCTTAACGGCCTCGCTTCACTTATTATATATATTTATTCTATTCTAAATTTCAACCACTTAAAGGATATAATCCCCATCAGATTAAAGGGCTAGCAATGGTCCAAGGCCTGCAACAGAGTCCTACCACATGAAGGGATGGCACCCAACTTGCTTGTTGACATGTGAGGGAGTATGAGGTGGCAGGATTTACCACTAGAGCCCTATGGTAGTGATGGTACTCCTTCGAGTGCCTTTTGCGCTTAGCCTCGGAAAGAGGTGCTTCTACAGCGAAGGTGCTAAAACGGCAAACTGACTTCGGAAACTTAAACGAATCAATTCCCACTTGACCCATTCTTCTGACTGCGCTAGCATGATCGGATACGGCAACAGAGATTCGTTCAACTTCGCTCTCAGGGGCGGGCAAGCCATGTACGGCACACGGAAAAACCCTTCATCCCCTTTCCTTTATTTTATTAGTTGCTTTTTAAATTCCCCTTATATACAATATCGTTTTGGCTTTACTGTTATAGGGAAGATGGTGTGAAAGAAGCAAATACCCCAGATGTAAAACCCCAAGATCAAGATGAATCGAAGATGCTACAAGAAAGATGTAGGAGTGAGGGAATCCCTTTACTTCTTCCTTCGGACCTTATGCAGTAAATAAAGGAATTGAAGCGGACTAATCTTCCATTCGAAGTCAGGTCGATATGTATCTGACATGGAAAATTAGTTCTATTTCCAGTCTGGAATAAGAATAGAGTCTACTTCCTGCTCGATGAGGATCATCAGTTCGGTCGGCTCAAAGAGCTGGGCACTAAGAAAACGACTCTTTCGAAGAAGTTCTTGTTAGTCAAAGACAGGCCCTCTCTTCTCTCTTGCAGAAGGGGAATTCTAAGGGTTGGTTCAATATATGAATCTTGGTCATAAGATAAGGCTTGCAAGAGTCCTAGCGCTATCGGAAACTTTGCGTAAAGATGACGACTTATCCTTTACTATTCTATTGCAAAGTCTTACAGTTCTATCACTAAGGAATTCGAAAGTAAAGGCTCATACCTTACCATCTGACTCCTGTCGAAAAAAGACTCGACCTCCTTAGGCTTAATGCCCTTTTAGCTTTGGGCAAATTCCTATCCGTTTTGGTAAGCATTTCTCAAAATCAGGTGTTGGTGTGCCTTCGGAGCAAGCTCCCGCGGTCTCGCCTTAATTTAATAACTTTCCTTACTCCTTCGCCTGCGAGCTACTAGTATATCTCTGGTCAGTCTTTATTTCATTCCTTCCAAAAGGACAGGAAAAGTCGATGGATCGGGGGAACATGAGAAGGAAGAAAAGGAAATCTTAATATCATAAGCATTGGATGATGGAAAAAGCAAGCAAGCCCAATAGAACAGAATAGGGTAGGGCATTTTCTTGTCCCACCTAGCAGTTAAAATAAAAAGAAAGGATTCGTTGCTTCAACTTCTTTTCTCGTGGTAGGTAGTAGAGACAGTAGAGCAAGAAGGGGTGGGTTTTACCCTAAAGACGTGTTAGAGAGTTCAGACTTCCTTGATAGGGCGGATGATCCCTCCTTTTCATTGAGAAATTGCGGATAGTCTAAATCATTTTCTAGTTGAGTTAAGGATGGATGTTCTTAAGCTGTTAAGGCATGTTTAATGTTTAAGTAGTTATGGCAGACAACGAGGTTTTGCAAGCTCCTTCTTCCGCCGAAGATAATCGACAAAGAAGCTAGCTAAAAGGAGCTCCCACATCCGCATCTGGTGAAAGAAGTTATGCTTTTCCGGGGCTTGGGGAAGATCTAACCTAACAAAGAAAGGCTCGAGAGACTCCTTACCCTTGGGTTGGGAAGGGCTTATTGGCGGAGAAAAGAATCGCTGAGAGATAGTTCTACTATTTGGTTAGGGCGAATGAGTGGCTGCGCAGCATGCTCCGGAGGAGATTGACCCTTCCTCGAGTCAGTCCAGTCAGAAAGGAGAGGGCCCGCTGTCTAGACTGCATTTCGGGAGTTTGAACACCATCCCATTTCAACAAAAAATACAACCCTGTCAAAGGTATCTAACCTTCCTTATGATATGAGTGGAAATCCAATCCCTGTCTTTTTTGCATAAAAACCAGCCAGCCGGTATATAAATAAATATATGGATTTGAAACAGCCGTGATAAGGAAATGACCAAGAGATGGAGAGTAACCAACCCCGACGGAACCGAAAGTCGAAGACTCGCTCCTACATCTCGAACTCTCAAAGGACGTTATTCTGATTGGCCCATTTCGTCCCAAAGAGACCGGACAGGCCCAAGCTTTCAGGAGGATTGATGAACCGCCCGGGGGAACCATTCCTCAAGAAAGACCATCAATGATGACGACTTCCGTCCGAAGCAAGAAAAGAATTGGGCGGAAGGTCCCATCCCTGGATACCAGGTACATGGCAACAAGGAAAGCGGCTAATTGGCTCCACCTCTGAAGGCGCACCATCTTTGGTACCATGATTGTCGTTGTTGAAATACCGCTTAAAGCATTCTTTCTAGATGCAAAAAGAAGAGAAAATGGTTTGGCTTACCACATGCGAATTGAAGAAGCTTATTTCATTCATTTCCCTTACCAGCTTTAGTAGCATAGATAGGGCCTTCTAGGCATGAAATAGGGAAAACTCCACTTCTCAGGTATCCGCCTCAGGTTTTGTCAGTGAGATAAAGATCCTGTTGTGGAAATTCCCAACTGGATGAATCTTTTGATTCGATGTAGCACAGGATGGAGTGGGGAATTCAGTTGACAAGGCCGCCGACCGGAAACTACCTGGGAAAGAAGCTAAGCAAGGATCTATTTTAGCATTTCGGATCGGACCATCCGCTTAGTAGCCTTGAACCCCTTTCTATGAAAGAGGGGGCAACGGGGTAGAAGGTAGTGGGCATGTTCACTCGGTCGAGAGAGACCAGAGGAGTCTAGAGAGTCCGAGGCCTCGGTCTTATCCCTCTTTCTTACATTCTTCTTTTGAACCTCCAATCCAATCAATCAACTTGTCTACTTGCTTATCGGCATTCGTTGCCACTTGGGCGGAGCTGTTGACCTCTTCTTCGACCTTGAGGGAAGCAAAAGAACAAGACTAATGGGCTCACCCGTGGGAAGAACCCGATAAAGCCTATAACCCCAGTAAAACAGCGAAAAACGGACATCGAGCAAGGGCGCTAGCACAAGACAAAGCGGGCAAGAAGGAAGACGAAAACACAACTACCGGTCTTGGAGGTTGGGTGCGCTATGGGGTCTTGTGCGCCTAGTCTGCGATAATATGGGTATCGGTCTCGGTTCTGTCTTGGAGCTCCGTTCTTCGTCCTTTATCTTAGAAGAAGGAGCGTAGGTTGGTTGAGCACGAATAAGTGTCTCTTTCTTAAGAATATAGGAGTTCGTCTCTTTCGTTTTCGCTTTGGTGAAGTACTGTCCGAAACTTCCCCTAATATGGGCATGTACCACTTCCAGTCAGGGAAGCCATCTAGAAGAGAACACATTAAAAGGCATTCTTTTTTCCTTCAAACAAAAAAAAGGAAATTTAATGTCACGCAAGATCGACTTAGATCGGTTCTGGCCTATCTTCCTTGCTGACCGATCTTCTCTGAAGCATGCCCATCTGGGTACACTGATAGGGATTACCTTCTCGCAAGTGAATCACTACCTTTCTTATAGAATGCCCAAGTGGGTACGATCCTCTCCCTTAAAGGGGACTATCTCGTAGAGCGCTAAGGGGCTTGAGAACGATTTCCACCGGACATTGCTTGAGCTCACTTACGCCTTGGTCGAGGGTACAGACCTATGGAAAAGTCCTTTTCCAGCTTAATGAGAGAAGACTGTTTTCAATGCTGGCGTGAGCCATTCAAGTTCGGAGTTTCTCCCTACCATGGGAAGAAATAGCTAAGAAAAAGGAAAAGGGAAGGGATAGGGATCAACAACCTCCAAAGAATCTTCTTTCTTTGAGTCGAGTTTACACCTACTAACATAACAGTGCTTGTAAGGGCTAGTGAACATGTAGAGAGAGGTTCGGCAGAAAGTCATTCGTACTCGTTCGTACTAGAAGAAACTCCTTAAGAAAGTGCATCAAATAGGGAATCCACTCGGGAATAAAAGAAAAAGGGACTGGTGGAACCCCAGCTCCCAGCTGGTAAGCGCACTCTGGAAAATCAAAAGAATCGGGCTCAACTATTAAGTTACTTAATCTGCTGCCTGCGATCTCCATTTCTTATCTTAAAAACGACATTACTTAAATAAGTAAGAAAGGGTACTAAAGTCAGAACAGGGACGATGTAAGAGGCTTGCCGTTCTTAGGGTAATCAAACCTGCTAGTCTTAGTGCTACAGAATTCCCTGCTCGTGGAAGGTTTGAAGGAAGAATGCACTCTTGCTGCAAGAACGGCTTCATTAGGGCTGATACCCGCGAATTGCCTTATAGCAAAGACAAAGATTTGGTCTCAAGGGACATTAATTGGCTACTAAGGAAAAAAGATTTGAAAGAATTAGAGCGCTAATAAAATAAACAAAAAAGTGGAATACGGTTTAGCCCGTTAAGTCCGAAGCTAAAGGGAATCTTCTAAGAAGGAGTGCGGATGGAACTTGTCTTGATTGTCTTTTTTCTCTCGAAGTTGGTCCCGGCTTAGAATTGGCATTTCTGTCAGGCTATGCCCTTCCAGTCAAGTCTTCGCTGGATTCAACCGAGTTAGGAGTTTCAGGCCTGAGGACAACGTCGGCTTTCTATTTGCAGCATATGGAGCTTGAGGGCTTGCCCGTGGAGTGGGGTTCTTCCGTCTATTTAATTCAGTGAAGGGAAATCAAGATCGATGACTATCTGTCCTCAAAGGATCAGTTGTTAGCAGTGTCATCAATGTAAGCGAATTGGCTCCAAGGCCATATACAGGCTACCTTCTCCTTTACCGGAGGCTGCTATGATGCGTTATTTGGGCTTTTCTACCACTCAACACAATATAGGCAGGGTCCCGTAATCTCTATCCATGATATGTTCTTTATGGAAAGACAGTGTGAAAGTCTTGGAGCTAGCCCCGCGGAAATCTCATTTACTGCAGCAAATAGAGAAGAAAGTATAGAATCGCCAGTTAGAATTTTGAAGTAGGCCTCGGATTTCTTTTTTGAGCATCCGCTTTTGGTTCGACCTTCCGGGCGGCGAGGACAGCTTTGTCACTTTTTCAGTTTCTTCCGTTGAGTGAAAGCTTGACCCACGGGTTCTACTGGTATTGGGTATTCCCGAGATAAAACAATATTGTTATGGGATAGAGACTCTTCCGTGAAAGGTCTGATCTTTTTAGGCCTTTCTCTTATATTAAATATTAAAGATGACGCGACATCGGTACTTAGACCCATCTACTGCTTTGGCTACTCTCCTAGGGGATAACATCCGACTCTTCTGAGAAGGATGGCTTTATGTCCTATCCCATAAATTCAATAAATACAGAATGTCTTTCTCCCGGGCAAAGACCTGTGCCCTTCCCCTTTCCTATTCAGCTTTGCCGCCTATTAAGATAAGAGAATAGGTCCCGTTCAAGCGGCCCGCCTTTATTCATCTATACCAGCTGCCGCGCACGACCCAATAGGAACGATTTCAGCGCCCCTCTCTAGATAAGAAGCAGAACGCGCCATCACCTACAGCCCTTTCTTTCCTTGTAGTTGGACTTGGGCAAGATTTCACTTGTAAATGGATTGGCTTTAGATGCGAGATACGGCTCATAACCACTGCTTGTGAACAGCTTTACTCCTGCTTTCCCGACTACAGTACAGATTGTGCCAAAGACAGCTCGCTCCTGCTCAATATATATATAAGCCAAGGCGGCCAGTTCTAATCTAATCTAGCTATTTCAAAACAAATTCTCATCTCAGGAAGACAGATCGAACTATTACAGATAGAACAGATGGATTGGTGTAGGCTCTAAGCCAAGCCTATCTCGTGTGCTATAAAATACACAATGTACTTCCCCAAGCCTTTCTCAAGCTATTATGTCTAGTCCCAGGTACAAAGAGGTTTATATAAAGCGTTCTTCTTCCTGCCTCGATCCTTTCGGCAAGAGGAAATCCGGAGCGACAAAAGCGATTCCGGTCTCCCCACCATTCATTTTAAAGGTATAAGGCACGCCATTCGGTCCTTTCTAAAGTAGTAGTAGTGGTGGCTATCTCCCTATGAAGTCTGGGATCTATTCCAACTTTACTTAATGTAAATAGTTGAAAAGATTCGTGAACCCTGTTGAGTCCACGGGAAGATCTTCTTGTTCGGATTGCTAGCTTAGCTGCCCTTTTGGATACAACCATTTTCTTTTCATTTTACAGCTTACATCCAGGCCAAGCCCTTTTCTGCCTGTGGGAAACCAAGCAATTGATTCTCCCTGTGTCAATGTTATGGGTCAAATTCTCACTCTTTCATTGGTCTCTCCAGAAGCTTCACTTGCGACCTTCTGCTTTCTATCCTAAATAGAGAAAGAGGGATATAATATAGGTCAAATCAAAAGACGAGGCTGAGCGTTAGCGATGGGCTGGGTAACGAAGGGTGAGTGTAACGATGGTGCGAAGCAGAGAAGGAAAGTCAAGGGCTTTGTGGGCTAAGGGATCTCGATATGCCCTTTTAGATAAGAGTCAGTAGGCCTAGAAGGCTCCTATGCCAAAACATAATGCTATACATGACTAAAGTCAAGGCGAACGGCATTAGTACAGCTGTTAAGAAGACTATCCGATGTTGACTTTGTAAACTAATAGGCCTTGGTAACCTACCGGTTACTTTTTAAATTCAATTTTTAATGGAACTGCCTTCTATTGTATAGGGCTACTATATTAAATTGTACTCGTCTACTAATGCCGGTCGGATTAGCTACATCGGATTGATTACTACCCTAGGAAGGAGGATTATAGGACCAGTTGGAACGGCTTCTTCTCTTTCTACCTACACATCTCAGAGCTCATACACCTGCGCATCTCACTAGCGTATCTCCTCTCTGTCCCGTAAGCATTTAGGGTCTGACTCTCTCTTCTCGGTCAGTATATTCCCCTAATCTCTCTGTCATTGGAATAGCAAAAAAGAATAGAATAGGTAATTAACTCCTTGGGATCGAAAGATAACTTTTGCTTTGGTCTCGAGGAATTGTTGAGCGAGGCTGACTTTAGAGGTGTAAGCACCGCGAATCTCAATCCAGTCAAATTCCTGTTCTATTACTGGCTCATAACTGAGCGAAAGGCATAATAGATTCTTGCTCTTCTTAGCCTTGCAAATGAGGCGGTTGATAGACCTTTCCTGTCCTAGTGGTATGGTTAACATAAACTTCTTACTCTGAGGCTAGCTCTAGGACAAGCGGAGGTGGTTCTTTCTCCTCTGGGGTTAAGTCCAATACTAATGTTTATATTTCTGCTTTAGTCACTTCCTGAACAGTTTATGTGCCCATTCTGGATTGAATACCTTTATATCTTGGTAAGATTAGGGTCAACGGTTTGTGCCTGTCTATTCCATCCATCCCTTCGTGGAGTTAGGGCGTGTGATGTGTCCTTTCCGATGGAATGCCCTCGGCCGCATTTCGGAATCAAAGAGTCATGGTGCTTTAGTTGTGGGTTAGCAGGGATAAGTTGGACTGCGTCAGATGATAAGATGAGCACCGCGATCGAAGGGCTCACTCTATGGAAGTCCTCTCCCACTTGAAAGCTAAATAAGGACACAAAAAAATGTATTCCAT
>JAMLFY010000062.1:65000-72500 GCA_030441495.1 Dalbergia oliveri
AGAAAGTAAAGTCTCGAAAACCATTCCTCTTAGGCGCACGGAACTCTTTCTTAGGGTTCATCATAGCTCTCCAACGGCAGACAGAATTCGTATCGTCTTAGATTCCCGACCTCCTTAAAGCATTATTTGAGCAAGCTACAAGAAGTTGAGCACTATACTCCATCTCTGTTATGGATAGGTAGGCTAGCCAGTCTCCCCAGCCTGCGGGCATTTGTAGGAACTAGGAACTTCTTTTCTTTGGTTTCACGCCTTAGGGATTAACAAGGGAGTTCAGAGAAATTCCTTTTCATCTTATCACTCGTTGATGGTTGCTCTTGGCATCCCCGAAAAACCTTCCACTCGGCACCTCACCTAAGGATCATTCATTAAGATCAGGCGCTGTAAAGCCTTAATGCTCAAAGGAACTCTCGGAACTCAAGTCAAGGAATGAAATCTTTTGGTGGGTCAAAGAAATGCTTTTTCTTCCACACCCTGGCTGGCATTCTAATAGAACTCAAAGAGGGCAGGTGACGGCAGTAAGCTTTAGTGCTCCATCCATAGTTGAATAGGCGGGAGAGGAAACCTCTTCTATCTAGGCCGGGTTGGAATTTAGGCTTGATCAAGAGGAGCAGGTGGAAAGGGACACAAGTTAACTACCCATACCCAACCCAATAACCAGAAGAATGGAAGAGAACATGGGATCGAGATCTAGCTTCATATCAGTAGTGGGTTCATGTGAAGGATGCTGATGCTCCAATGCCTGATAGCACAGATTTGATCATATGCAGGATGCTCTGTTTAGTATTACTTATGATATATGATTGCTTTAGTCCGTCCCACTTCTCTTTCCCTTCATGTTGTCACCAGCGCTGCTGGGAAAGGTCCAATCCGATCGCTCCGAAGCTGGTAGGGTCTCGCTGCTTAAATAAGAAATCTTCTTTCTCGCCACCCGGCCTCCTACTCCTAGGACTGTTGTTTCAAGAATCTGACCTTAGAACCCGAAACGTGAGCGGGGAAGCTGACTATGACTACACCTTACCCCTCGAGTCATTGAGTTTGATTAAGCCGACTGCAAATACCTATGGATCTATGTCACCAAAAACAACCACCCCAGCAAGTCTACCAACCAGCACGGATCCTCCCAAGCAACTTCCAACTGCGCCAACTAGACATGTATCGAAACCTGGTTCGCCACCCCGGAAAGCCTTCCCCACCAACTCTATCTTCACTTCTTGTTTTGATTATGAGGGAAATCCATAACTAGAACTAGGGATCCGCACTCCTACGTGGACATCTACTTGTACTTGGAGACAGAGAAAGTGATTGTGCTACGTAATACTATAATTATAATAATTGCAGGTTCGCTAGTAGCTCTCCCTTGTTCTCTAGGTTCGGTAACCGGGGTAGCTAAAGGCTGCCTTGCTTCCCGTTGTGATGTAAATCTTTTTACGCAAATCCTTTAGGAAGATGTAATTACGATATTGACCTTCCTTGCTCAGCTTTTCCTCTCCCGGAGCTGATCTGAAGAAAGAGAAAGGATTATTCCTAGTCCGGATTGTTCTGATGACTGGTAGCGGTTAGAGCAGGAAGCGTGGCATTGATGGGTTATTCCAATAAGAGGACTTCACCGATCGATCAAGTTAAAGTAGAGCTTGGGTCTATTATTCTATTTTTTTCTATATAAAATAAATGTGAAAAGCAGATCAACAAAGGCGGTGAATCAGAGCGGAGTTGACTAAGCAGGAGGCATAAGACTACCTATACAGGACTAGTACGATTGCAAATAGCAATGCTAGCGCTAACGGCTAGGAACAAGAAGAGGGTCACCGTTGCACTCTTTTAGTTCAGTAGGAACTCCGCTAGCGCTAACTCTCCAATAAGTCATTCTGCAAACCAGTTGACTAGGTTAGGTAAGCGATTACGCAGGATCAGGACAGGATAACAGGAAAGTACGCCTTTTTTGTTTTTTGACTGAGACCCACGATTTCTTTCTTATTCTGAGTCGAACACTTTCCACCAAATTGGTCGTATACGGGGACCCTATAAATCCAAGGGTAATTATAGGCCGTGCTAGAGCCAAGGAACTCAACGAAAACAAGCCAGTGATGATTGTGCTTGGAGTGACTACGATCGGTTTATTAATGCCCGCATAAACAATATCAATCACGAAGACGAAAGCAAAGACTTATTTGATTCTGTATCAGCAGCCCGGTAACAAAACAAGGGAGAGAGAGCGAGGCTATTGGAAACCTTCTAACTATTCTAACTATACTATTATCATATATCATATTTAAATAAATGCTATTCGGGGAATGCGTACTCTCCAATAGCATAGCTACTACGTACCAATCACCAGAGTCGGGGGTGGAAGAAGCACCAGATGAGTGAGGATATTAAAAGTAAGGTAGCGCTTTACGTATCTGGTATTGTACTTGCTACTGTTTTAATAACTTTCAATTCAAAGTTGGTTGTAAGTAAGACACATGGTTCTTAGGCGGCTAGAGGTCTAGTCTATGTTATGTATGTTCAATTTAAATACATCTTTTCCAGGGATCCTCCAAGTAAAGTAAATAATCGAATTCACTTGTGCTGCGTTAACTCTTCTTTTCTTATCCTGTAATTGGATATGTATTTCACATTGGACCGTTCCACCTCTATAATATCTTCTGTCGGATAGGGGGATTAGTTTGTAAGCTTCGCATCTACTATGCTGTGGTCTATTGCTGCTTACTAGTGGCTGTGGTACTCGGATCTGCCTTCCTCCCTTTCGCTTAATGAAAAGGGGCTGGGTCGTCTTCTCTAGTGGGACTTCGTCTCAGTCAGAAGGCATAGATCGAATCTAAGGGAAGAAAATCCCTCAACTTGCTCTTTTTGTTGCTTCTTTAATAAGAAAGTCAGACATCAAGATCAAGCTTTGATTTCCCGTTGCTTTCTTTGATGATTTCAGGGCAATTCAAGTATCTGTATACTCTATCGCATACGTACTGGGGCATTCACCTCCCCCTACCCCAAAACCTGAAGTGGTCGAGTGGAATTGAATTCTGCCCTCGGCTAGCCTAGATAGTGGTCCCTTTGATCGCTAATCCAGTCTCTACTGGTCTGGCTACTAAAGAAATAGTGTAGATAGTGGCGTTTTGCTCCACCCCTAGACGGCGAAGCTGCTCCGCTCCTGTGGCTGTCCTTCATAGTCAATCAATTCAGCCGAAAAGACTGACCTCAAGAAAGAATGTTCGAAAAAAGACAAGGTATGGTAGACTTCTTCCCCAACTCCCCCTCTTGGGCAAAAAGCGTTCGCTCTCTCCTCTAGCGGTGGTGGACTTTCTTTCCGCTGCCCTTTATTCTTTGTCAATTCAATCCGGAATCAATCTTCAAATAACAGATGCCCGACCTGACATACAGTATGCGAACATACGTCGAGCTGGCTGCTATTGCTTCTTCCTACCCTAGATCACCCCTATCCCATCAAAAAAGATTGGTATCCCCTTGGCACTAGTTGGGTTGGATTGGTTGATGGCATTGAATGAGCCAACCAAATCCCGATAGTAAAAACTCACGTAATCGTAATAAGAAGAGCTGGTGGATCCTTGCGCCCTTATCCTTCGCTTCTTCAGAAGTGGCGAACCAATCAATTCCATTCTATGCCGGTTTTCGATTGGCTTTCAGCTGCTCTTATTCCTTGCCTAACCCAGATATGAACCCGTAACTCGACCTGGCTACAGGAATATAGTATGTCTTTCCGACAGTGCAGTTGAAGTAGGTCAGTTCCTTTCTTCTCGTCTACTATGACTGCTAGTCAAAGCTCTGAGAACGGGTAACCCCATGTTGAGTTCCCTTCTTGCCCTCATCTCCTTTGATCCCGGACTCAAAAGGGTAGAACTCATGCTTTGAGTTTGCTGACTTGATTGAGTTTTGGCTAAGAAAAGAATAATCTTTCACTTTTTTGACGGTACGTAATCTTTCCTTTCGACTTCTGGGTTGGAATGGTTCTTAAAGCCCGGCTTGGGAGGCTATCTCAGATAAAATGCATCAATCAATGTCCGGCTTGAGACTTTTCTTTTCTTTGAACCTTTCGTCTTTGATTCTTTAATCTCATATCTTGGACTGAACCCTATAAGGAGCTTGGCCTAGTGAATCCAATTATGCTTTCCTTGTTTCCCGGTTGACTTTTCAGCTAAGGAGAGGTGGGCAGAGTAGTTGAAGCTTTCATATTCTAATAATAAAGAATGTCCGGTTTCAAAGCTATAGGCATTCTCCAGTGCATTGGACCCAGTGTAAAGCCCTGGTGCTTTAAACCCTAGTCAACCGTAATGATAAGATAGGATAGGTTCCTCTGGTCTCTTTCCCATCTATGTTGCCTTCACCTAAAGGAGAACCAGCAGCCTGGCAGCCCGGCCTTCCACACATTCCTTATTTGGATACACACTGGCAGGGCAGGGTGGTTGGGAGTTTTCAACTTCCTCTATACACTGGCTTTCATTCTAGCTCCGCGCCTCTCCCTGCCGGTCGCCTCACCCTTCCTCATCATCCAATTCCTCCCCCTCCTCCTACTTCAATATCACCTGCAGCACCCGGATTTCCCCTCCTAAATAGCAAACAAGATCAGATCCCTTCCCCTTCAATCAAAACTCCGAATTTACTATCACCAACCATGTCGGGGGCTCTTGGATTAGAGGGCTATCATTCTGTAGCAGGTCGATCCACAGAAAGCGAGAGATTCATTCCAAAAGGAGTAGGTATCATCACGGCCACCCACCGATATGCCGAGGGAAGAAGATACTGGCTAGGGATCGAGCCTTTACACATGCTCAAAAAAAAGTTTTTGTCAATTATACATATCGATATCGATATGAGGTCAAGGAATAAAGGTGTGTGGTCCATTTCGTCATCAGCTCTTAGGAGATGCAGTAAAGGATATCCAGCTAGGGGCAGCTTTGACCAATAGTGATAGCTAGTCAGGTATGATAGGGTGGAAAGGTGTGACTCGACTAAAGAAAGAGAGGGGAAAGGCTTGGGCTGTCCGTACTGGTCTCCGGATTGCCTTGGCTCGAAGCTTCGAAAAGGGATATTCGAAAAAAATTGACAAGCAAATCGAAAACGAAGAACGAGGAGGCATTGCCCTCTCTTCTGCCATCTAGTTTTAGGGCCTCTCCCTCCTTCAAGCTAGGGAGAAAAAAGTAAGGGAGAGCGGGCTAGACAGCGAGTAAGACAGCTAGGTCAATAGGAGTAATCCATCGAGTGGGAGAAAGACAGTTACACCAATCCCGTGAGAAATCCTCTTTGAAGTTGAAGCGGGTAAGCAGGACGGACTCTTGAAAATGTCAGGAAGTAAAATGGGAAATTTGATTGAGGAACTGAGCAAGCAATCCAGTGATAGTCTCTCTCTTTGAAAGCCAACCCAGTTATCACGCTTTTTAAAGTCGGGATTTTAGGCACAAAAGCAGCGAATTCTCTTGCTGCGCTTACGCTTATTCCGACAACAGATTCATCGGTCACTGGATGCGTGCTAACACAGAAAAGAAGAAAGTCCGAAAGTCATCAGGTAGGTAAGCAAGCCGCCCTGGTGCCAAGCTAAGTCCCAAGCTAAAGACAAGGATCACATCGATAAGAGCAAAAGCAAAGACGGCTTATGCCGAATATCTTGAACTCAAAGAAAACCAAGCCTAACCACTTTCATACCAGGAAATCGAAGATGTGCCAAATCGTTCTCTATCGAATCGTAGTCTAGAGCCAAATGAAACTGATTCCACTTGACTTGAGCAAGAATAACGAAATTTCCCATGGTCAAGCCTAGTAGAGCTCCTAGTCTGACAAGACTAGCAAACATGCTACCAGGCCTAGCTACCACAGAAAGGAAGGGAAAGAGATCGGAAAGCACGCAACCAAACTGAACGCCAGCGCTTTCACTGGGAAAGTCTCCGTCTCTAGCCAAAGACCCGCATTCAAGCCATAGGATGGAAAGCCCAGGGAATGAAATAAGTTACTCTACCCTACGTCGAACAAGAGTTGGCTTCCTTTCTAAAAGGCCTACTATGCTGCCTTTCTTGGCTTGCTGCCTTAGCTAGCTCCCTTTCGTACCGGTTCCCCAAGGTGTGATTCTGCCCTTAACCCAGCGCCCGTGGAGATAACGAGATTAACAAAAGATTTTCTCGGTGCGAAGAATAGCCCCACTCCTATATCCTAAAATAGAATATTTTAGTTAGCTACTCACTCAGTCCACAGATTCGGATTAGTCAAAATAGAACTAGACAGATCAAGGAGAGAGAAGGCTCATCGATCAGTCTTAGCTATGGTTCCATTTCTTTATTCAGTCAGCCAGGCAGAAGTGGAAAATCAAATAGATAGAGTAGATCCTATTCTAGATGGATTAGAAACCTTACCTTAGCGTGATTCCATGCCTGACTTTCCCGATAGCGGAATCTATAGATGTTCCCATGGAGCGGTAACTAGGGGTCCAGTGCCCAAAAAGGGAAGCTTATCGAAGGGAGGAGTGGAAGCTGCTCTGCTAATGCCCTGGCCAAGAGACGACTTATATCTACATCCATCCTCATAGCATAGTAAGAAAAAGCCAGCGAAAGCTCTCTTCTAGGCGCTTATTCCCACAGCAGACTCAATAGCTGCAGTTACGGATTCAATTGCGACAAGATCGTATTCTTCCTTTTCTGATTCACGTGCAAAACCTTTTTGTCCAATTCTAGGAACTGTCAGGTAAGAACCGATTCACTTCCTCACAACCTAGCATTTTTTGTCCCTGGGTACCTTTACTCTAGTTTCAAAGGTTTGTAGCACTTGCTTACTGAGCTAGGGGGGCTCCTGTCCCTTGCTATTGCGGTCACATAAAGGTTAAGAGCGAGGGGATCATTCACTTTGAAAAGCGAAAGGATGAAGACTGATCCTCGTTTATTTTTTTCTATATATATATAGGATAAAGCCATAAGCTACATGCTTATCTAACTCCTGTCTGTATAAAGAAGGCTTCTCTTGTGTGAGACAAGAAAGACGACCTCGAGACTGACAGGGCAACCTGTCTTCTTTTTTCTTTTCTTGTTTTTTTGTATAATAAGAGCGAGATGCAGTAGTCTCCTTAGTTAGCGTCCGAGACTCAACTGTCAAAAGCTCAGAAAAAAGGTTCCAAGACGGTGCGAAGACCTAGACCTAAGCCTAAGCCTTCAACTCCGCAAATATCGATAGCCGAATTGAGGGGAATGAGGGAGCAAGATTCGGAGAGAGAGAAGGGAAGGAATGAATGGCCTATCAATCTTTTTGTATTCTTTTCCCCGGTGGACAAAAGAAGAAAGTTTGTCTACTAGAATATGACTCGAGCATTGATGAATAGCTTATTCAACAATCTCAAGAGGCATTGTGCCCTTTTCTGATCTTATCCTCTTCTGGGCATGTCTGACTAGTGTAATCAGTCCCTTGCTTTCCTTCCCCGCTGTCACTTCGCCGGAAAGAAGTTCCTTCTAATTAGATAAGGGATATGCTTTTGTAATTGCAATTGGATGCTTTCTCAACAGCAGCTGA
>JAMLFY010000062.1:80000-89002 GCA_030441495.1 Dalbergia oliveri
AGTACGTATTAGGCAAATGGGATTTCTCTTTCCTAGGCTGAGGAGCGTAGTCAGAGGTCTTTGGTGCGTGAATGCTTGACTTAGAGCTTGAACTAGGGGCAATCCAGCAACCATTTCAACTGGATACCATCAAGAGGGCAAGAGAGGAGGAGCCGATGAAATTCTTTCGGAGTTCTTCCCCGCTGACGTCTAAGCTCTCAAGGACTCGGATTAGTCAACAGGAATGAAATCTAAGAAAGCTGGTAGCTCGAGCGAGGAGCGGAGCCTAGCCCTATAGCTATAGGCTATAAAATATTATATTTCCTCTGCTTTGAATAGTTAGAATAAAACTCATTGCTCATTCATTAAGAGCTCTTGTCGGTAAAGTAGATCGAGAGAGATTGGCTTCTCGAGAATCCGCTGGAGTCAGATCACTAGGGGAGTTCACACCGGGACTTTCTTAATAGAGAAAGAACCCATACCCTGAACCGGGGAAAGGCGATAACGACCCAGGAAATGGTGAAGTACGTGAATCGACTCCCTCTTCGAGTCCAGACCTTTTAACATAAAAGAAAGAATAAGGGACTGACTTCTTTCTTGACAAGGATCCTGAATAAATCGCACATGCTCCAAGGACTTCACGGAATTAGGAGGCACACAGGTGGATATACCAAGAGAAATGCGGGTAAGCGACGAGGGAAATTGCCTCAACAAAAAAAAGTTTTTATTTCCAGAAAGATCCCCACGCTGAGGGATGAACCTCGCCAAATGATCTTATGGATCACCCATCCCATCTTTTAGGTTCAATTTGGGCAATATGTATCCCGCTGGGTATGGCTCGTAGTAAACCTCTGTAAGATAAGTAGGATCATAGGGTAGGTAACCCTTTCACCATTCTAAAAGAATGGTACCTTCAAGTAAGCAGGTCTCTTCAGGCACTCCCAAAAGAAAAGAGAGAATTCAATTCATTTTAGCCTCTGAGCGAGGATACTCCAACAAGAAGAGCCTAACCAGGCCCTTGAGATAACAGCCCATACCATAGGGTAGCCCTACAGAGCCAAAACAAAAGGCGTCCTATCTGCTTTCCTTTCGGTCAGCTGCCCCTCAACCGCTTCAGGCATTTTGTCCTCCCTACTGGTGCATCAATCCAGCGCATTTAGACCTGTCCTAGCGGAATGGACAAAACCCTATCTTGGTTGGAGAAAGCCAGTCCAGAGAGTCTGGTATTTTGTTGGTAATTCCACTATCACTTGATAACTAAAAGAAAAACCTCCCTATGAAAGCCCTGTTGATAGATTCAGGCAAGCAAATATCAGACCTAAACCCGACTAGCTTCAGTTGCCTCCCTCTCTAAGAAAGTATTAAACTCGTTCTTTCACTCAGACTTGCTCCTGCAGTGGTAGTCATCGGTGGCATATTGCCTAGAAGCGTCATCCTCGTTGATTGGGAGAAGTTCTCGATTGGATCGGATCAGAAATCCATTTTTTGATTCGGTATGGATAAAGATCCAGTCATGAGCGATAGTTCCAAGGACAGCTGACTACCGCTAAAAGTCCGGAAAAAAAGGTTGATGGATGAAAGATAAGTGGGACTTTCAAGCAAGGCCGGCATGAGCTACGTGGGCCCCTAAGACCGTCCAATATCTTATATCGATCTTGGTTCCGCGTATCGCGCTTTATCGGGTGAGAGCAAGCAGGCCCAAAAGATGAGAACCTGCCCACAAGATGCATTTGTGGCAAAAGCGAGGAACGAGTGACCGCAAAACTGCACCCTTGTCTAACGGATTGGGCTAAGAGAAGGGGAAGAGTTAGTCTTTCTGCCATCGATGACAGGCAAAGCACTTTGTGAGCATATCTCTCTGGTCATCCCTTTCATTTGAATTAGGAATCTCACATCCCGATCTCTTTTTCCGCCTTTCCTGTCTTTGTTAGTCTTTAACCTTCTCTTAAGTCAGCCTAACAATAAGAAAGAAAGAGGGTTCCCCGAACCCCCCTGTCGACTGGCGGGACTGATTACTTAGAGCATTCCCCTCAGCTAACTTCACTCACTTGAAAGCTTTAAAGAGGTATTCCCTTATAATATATATAAAGGCATTCATGAGCTTACCTGTAACCTGTAACTGGACTAACCTCGCCTTGCCCTAACTCTGCTCTGGACAGCTTCTTGCTCTCTCTATTTACTTTAAAAGCGGATTAGCCGACTTTGACTTCTAGGGCTGGGCTTGAAGCCTTCTCTTCTCGCTCATTCCCGACTAATGGCAACCTTCACTAGTCCGGTATTCTTTTTTTGAACCAACTTCAATTTCAACCCTCATCAAATCCAGATACCAATCCAATGAGTTCGATCCATTAGGTTCTTCGATTTGTTCAGAAAAGAAACGAGAGACAAGAAAACATCTTTTATTACGATTAAAAAGAACAATATCAAATAGACCAAGATCAAATTTCGGGTCATTTCTTGGTGAACATAATCTGCCAAAGTCTCTTCGATCCCTTCATTTATGTGCCAGAATAAAGAGAGATTTGGTAGGAAAAAGAGACTTTTTTGTATATTAAAATCAAAGGGAGTGGGAAAGCTGCAGTAATTCTTTGGAAAAGCCCGGTTCTCTTTGCCTTCGAGCTTTCATTCCTCAATCCACTGTTTCGTTCCTTCATATACCTCCCCACCAATAGATAGAGACAAATGGGAATAACCGAACCACGTCTACAAAATGCCAGTACCATGCAGCTGCTTCAAAGCCAACGTGATGCTCCTTGGTCAGATGACCAAGATATTGGCGAATACCACATATGATCAAGAAAAGAGTACCTATAATCACATGAAAACCATGAAAGCCAGTTGCTAAGAAAAAGGTAGAACCATAAATACTATCCGAAATAGTGAAGGGTGCTTGATAATATTCCATTCCTTGAAAGCCAGTGAATACTAGAGCCAGTGAAACGGTAGCTACTAAAGCGTAAACTGCTCGTTTTTCCTTCCCCGCGAGTATAGCATGATGAGCCCAAGTTACGGCTGCTCCGGATGAAAGGAGAATAGGGGTATTAAGAAAAGGGATTTCCCGAGGATCTAAAACCCCAATCCCTTTGGGGGCCAAATACCTCCGATCTCTACCGTAGGTGCCAAAGAAGAATGAGAAGAAGCCCGAAAAAAAGCAAAAAGGAACATAACCTCCGATACGATGAACGGAATAGAACCATATCGAGGTCCTAATTGTACGACTTTGGTATGATGTCCTTCCAACGTGGATTCACGTAGAACATCGCGCCACCATACAAACATGGTATATAGGATAAATATTAGGCCCAAACTGAGAAGTGTTGCACCCCTTGAAATGAGTGCATGTACATCACACCTCCTACGGTGGTTGCCAAAGCTCCGAGTGAACCCGAAATCGGCCATGGACTTGGATCTACCAAATGATAAGAATGCCTCTGAGATTCAATCATAAACCACTTTCCCTCGGTTGTATGTAAACCCCCCCTTCACCCCCACCCCTAAAGTGGTAAAGAAGGGCTCTTTTGGGTCTTATTATATATATTCTATCTGACTGGACAAAGAAATAGGAAGGGATGGTTCTTTCATTGCATTGATAGAAGTCTAACTAGAAAAAGATCTCTCTATTACTTTGAGAGAGAATCGTTGGTTTGACCGACGAACTACGTGGGAAAATGGACCTTCTTTCTTAGATTTTCAGCAAGCATTTTTTGAAAGTAACAATTCTATTCAGTTTGGTTTCGGAAAACTTGCTGGTCGCGGATTAGTGCGTTCTGCGCCGCCGGCGGCCTAAAATCAAAGGCCTTTCCTTCACGGGCTTACTTAGTGCTCGTGCTAAGGCGCAGGTTGATCTCTCTGGTTGAGGCTGCATTCTTTTATTCAACTTGACACGTGGGAAGGGCTTACTCTCCTAGTGGCTCGGCTTGGTCTCGCTCCCTTCCTGCACTATTCCTCCCCACTAAAAAGAGCGATTGATAATCTCGATAACCTTTCTTATTTTTTGATTCTTCCTTGGCCGTGTGGAACATGGATTAGCATTATGTCATTCCTACAAGTGATCCTCCATCCTGGATTTGAAGAAGAAGTGCCATATGAGGACTTCGAGATCAAATAGAATATGTTTCTTTCCATTCCTCGTGAGCCACTTATTTCTCCGACACAAGAGATATAAGTGATTTTCCTCCTTTTTCCCTTTAAGTCGACGGCGTTACACCATTGGGATACTTCGAATAAACTAGAGTACATATAGGATCCACCGGTGCTAAAACCTTTTCTCAAGATATCTTCCAAACTGTTGGGGTCGTTGCTCCGGATTTTGTTCCCCCGGTTTGAAACCTGTTGGTTCCGTTGTTTTAGAATTATGCTGATCCTAAGTACTCCATCTCTATCATTGCACATGGGAATATAGAAAGTAAGAGAAAAGGCAGAACCAGAAGAATTGTGTGAAATAAGTGAATTTATCCAGTTGAGGCATGATTGATTGAGAAACAATGATTCCCTCCATACAGAAAGAGAGTCCCTTCATGTAGGAGTCTTGAAGAATTCATTCTATTGAGTTGTGCTTGGTTGTTGACCAAAGAAAGAGAGGATGCATGGGACTTTGTTTTTGGGCACTACTTGAGCTAAGTCATTGGGTCGAGTGTTGTAAAGACTGGTTACCTAGTGATTTACAAGCAACCTTACTGCACACTTTCTATATATATCTTTCTATTATCGGCTGGATGTTATCGGAGAGAGAGCAATGGGAAGTTCAGTCAAAAGCATTTCCCGCGCACTCAATTCAGCAAGAAATCTTTTCTCTTCTATACGCATTTTCAGAAAAAAGGAAAAATACATATAGAGAGGCGAAAAGGACAGATGTGCTATTATTATATATTTATATATTTACCAAGATCTACCAGCGGTATTTGATTGAAAGAGTATGGTACGAATGACTTTCTTTAATTAACCCTATCTTAATAATAAGAAGAAAAGGTTCTAGTAACTGATAACTTAAGCCTCTTTCTGAACTGAAGGGCGAACTGATCGACCTGCATGTGTTAAGCATATAGCTAGCGTTCCTTCTGTTTTGCTTCTCTTATGATTTTTGCTACTTTCTTTTAGTAAGATTCTCACTTACTTCTGGGGGTTTTGACTGACTTTCTTCTTAGGAAGAAGACTCTTGTACTTACAAAAAGACAAGAAGCGTGGGCCTCTTCGATAGAAGCACTTTCTTTGTCCCAATTCAACTACATCCGCTATAGCATTAAAAAGAAGTGGTGATTTTCGCGGAACACTAACTTAACCCTTAATATAGTGAGAGAGTGAACAAAAAGCCAAATCGAGATGAATGGAAGATGCCTATTGCGGGTCTGGTCCCTGCTTCTTCACATTGATCGATCACATGTTAAGCACGACCTTTCTCATGCTCCAGTCCTTGACTTGGCTCCTACTCTACCAGACGGTGACCGGCTCAATAGAGCACCTTTGGGCGCTGGCTTTTCGAAAGCAAGTTAGGGTGACCAAGAGCTTGAAAAAGTTGAATCTCCTACGATAAAGACTTTTCACCAAGCCAATCTATAAAGAATAAGTGAAGTATGACGCATTAGAGAGACTTCTTTACTCAAGGCGCCTTTACTTTTCTTCTTCTCTTATGAAATTTCTCTAGTTAGCGTATCACTCCTAAATGCCTTTCTATTTTATACGATAAACTAAAGAAAGCATTTCTATATCTATATTATTCGATACCGCCAAATGAAAATGACTTCCTGAGTCTTGCGCACGGCGGGAAAGAGTGGCAGCTCAAGCCGCATTATTTACGCAATTCCTTGATCTGATCGGTACCTTACCCTCCAAAGAAAGCACCCTCGGTCCTTCCTCTTCAGGTATGAATTTACCAGCCCAACAAAACTCGGTCGGTCGGTTGGCCTACCTAACAGATGATAAGATTCTCGATCTTGAGTTTTGGAGAGAGGATTGTGGAGGAGCTTTCCACAAACCGTGATTCCTTGGTAAATGTAAATTCGGGGCAAAAGGCGGCCTACGAATTGATTATCGCCGTGCACGATTGGGAATAAAATCAAAGGGACTAGCGGACGTACCATGAGACTTTATCGTCGTTAGTTTGGCTTGTTTCCGGGGGAGGTTACGCTTTCAGTGAGGAGACAGGTCGAGCTTAGAGAAGTTCCATACCATACCATACCTTCTTGATCGAGTCAATTGCCTTGCTTTTAGTTAAGTCGAGATTGATTTGGTCTTCAGCGTACCGTAGCTTGTGTAGCCTATGTAAGAGTTACGCGAAGCGAAACGTAAGATTTAGAAGCAAGCCTAGATGGACTAGCCTAACCTACAATAAGGAAGGAACTCTTTCTTTGATAGTCCTGCTTTATTGCCCAGGCTGACTGCCTTTCCTGGTGGATCAGCATACCCGAGCCTACGCCCCATTTCGTGCTTTCTTTTGTGCCTTTATAGGCAGTGTTCTCTATATACGCATACGCAATTCAGGCTTTGGCCTAAGCCACCCATAAAAGATCGTGGATTGGTACCGCAATTTTTGTACATCTATACTTTAGTTATGGAATCCGCCCGGAGAAGGAGAAGAGCTCTGCCCAGAGTAAACATGAATGCTGACGATACCGAAAAAGAGCAAGTGAGTGAATGGTAGGAGGTTGAATGGCACTCATATTAACCACTGGTTACGGGCACTCTTAATCTTACCTGGAGACTGGTACACTGCTATTACAAGGCAACTAGTGCATTTTTGCTTACCCAACTACATGCCTGGGAACTGGATATCCTTTCTAGAGGAATTTGAGAGTCTTTGTACTGGCTCGCATGAACCCAAAAGTAATGGGAATTATAACATAAAAAGGAGATAGAAGGTCATTTTTAATGGGGACCCACATCTACTCAAAAAGGTTATACTGGAAGAATTTACAAGTGCTAATGCTACACTGACGATGGTGGGGAATCTGTGCTCTCACTATGCTTTGCTTGCGTTGGTCTTCCCCGGTGATACATTTGAAGTGAAGCAAAGAGATGTAAAAAAGTATTTGAAGCCCATTCGATGAAATGAAAGTTGCAATGCAAATGTATATGTTAAACTAGAAAGAGCCTTGTACTGGAAAGTACTCCTCTCTACGAGAGAGCACTGGTAATATGCTCTTTTATAGAAATATAGATAGACAACGCTACATAAGCTAGAATTTGACTGCAAATGCCTTAGATGAAACTCCCAATGTAGACAGGGCCTCCCTTAGGTCTCAACAATTGGGTATGTAAATAGGATGTTCATTGGATGGGCTTTCAACAGAAGGAGCTTAGCCCACTTGCTATCTGGATTGAAAACTAAGTGCTGGGCATTCCTTATCAGGAAAGAAAGAAGTGACTCCTATTGAATGATCCGCAAGCCTATAGCCCTCGTGCAAGCAAGCAAAGCCATCCAGTAGGACTTTGAGCACTAGAGGAAGGTGATGAGTCAGGAAGTCCCAAGTAATAAAGTGGATATATAAAGTGATAGAAAGCTGGCCCCTTATTTGATAGAGGTTCTTAATCCCCGGGGATATCTCGTAAGGAAGGAAGAATCAGAATCATTTCAGTCCACTGGTTCTAGCTGTAGTAAGCCTGTCGTTCTATTAAGCAAACCTGTAAGTTAGTGATTCAAAGTATAGCCCTGGTGTATGAGATATTGAATTCTCAGACTAAGAATCCGGTATGTTCCCCAGCTAATGAAAGGTGAGCTTGAGCTTCCAGCCCCGCGCTCTACGACTTCGAAGTTCAATCATTCCTCATTCACTTACAGGCAAAAGGCGATAGGCGATCAGTAAATAGCCGAATTGGCATCGATTGAAGAAGAAATTAGTAGATGTGGGGAATCGAAAAAGCACTTTGTAGCTCTTAATAAGAAGAAGGAGAACTTCGGGTAGGCAGGCAACTCACTAGGTATAGGTAGAGTCAAAGATTGTAGCAAGCAAGAGCAAATTGTTTTTTTTCTAGAAAAGATATTAGCAGAGGATTACCTTTTCTTTCAAATCCTAGGCTACGCACCTTGACCATCCTTCTACCTTTACCAACTACTAGCAATTACGACAACAGGTGAAATAGCTGATCTTATTCCGAAATAGCTTCTTCTTTTCGGATTCATCTTGTTACGCTCCTAAAGAAAGAGAAGGGCTTTACTCCGAGTTGAAAGAAGAGTTTACATCAAGACTCTCTTAGGAGATTTCCGAAAAAGTCGAAACGATACGACGTACTGGAAGGAAATAACGATTCAAACCTTCGCATGTAAATGTCGAAGTATTAGTCTTTCTCTCTAGGTGCCAGCTGTCCTCGTGTAGAGTTAAGCCTAACGTGTAAGACTCAACTGCCGAGGATGCTCCCTCTTGCGAAGGATACAGTGCCCTCGTGTGAACCTAGAGACACCAACCTAGCTCACGCTAAGTTGATGCCGGCACTTGACTTTCAGCCCGGTATGACAGATGACACACTAAGTTATCATCGTCATTCCCTGAAGAAGCTGCACAACTCAGCTCCTCTAGTCGGAACTCATCTTGTGAGACCGATGAAAGGCACCTTGGCATGACCAAGGAGGTTCCTACGTGAGCAGAACTAGTGTTCTACCCAGATAGAACCTAGGGTTGACTTATCATGTGTACTGCTTCAGAGAGCAGAGACCGAGATAGTTGCCCTAAGGACTGCTATCAAAACAAACCCAATTGTTGGGCTTGCTCCGTAACAAATGGTCCATTTATTGATGGGCGAACGACGGGAATTGAACCCGCGCATGGTGGATTCACAATCCACTGCCTTGATCCACTTGGCTACATCCGCCCTACCCCCGCACAGGTTTTAGTCTCTATCTACGATCAGATTCTTCTGAACCCCCTATGACCGCTATCAAAGAGAAGCTTTTTCCTATACTATAACTATAGTGTCTATTTCTTTTTTTTTGGAATTAGGGGAAGCAAAGCTTCAAACAAAGAGGTTGGGCTGTTCACTTCATTGATTTGACTTCACTTTACTTAAGATTAAAGATAGGGGCCGGTCTCGTC
>JAMLFY010000063.1:0-88676 GCA_030441495.1 Dalbergia oliveri
TAAAATGTTAGATTTTTAAAATTATGACAACTAAAGTTTAAATTAATTTTTAAATAAATTTCAGGGTGTTACAGGCTGGCCGAAAATATGAGTGCCTAATAAAGAAGAATGGTTTTGTACTCATCTTGTAAGGAAGGTTGTAAGAAAAGCTTGATTTATTGTCATATAAAAGGTGAATTCTTAAAGATAGTAAAATGAATGGCTAGGATTTGTTTTGTTGGTCAAAGAATGAATCTTGTCCATCCACTTGGCTTAAGATGAGTGGCTCACTTTAACTTGGGGAGCAAGAAGCTTTTTCGGTGTTAAAACCGCATATCGATATTCCACCGAATAGATGAAATATTGGTTTCCGAGTAAAATATAATAAATGAAAGGTCAAGATTAAAACTTGCTTTTCAAGTTTTAATCCTTGCCATCCACTTGGCATAAAGTGGATGGTAAAGGTTATTTGGCCACCAAGTAACTTGTACGGTGTCAAAAACCACACATCGAAACTCTACCAAACGGGTAAAACACCATACCCGAGTAATCAAACATCGCCCGAAAATTAATTTCAATATAAAATCCTTATTCCCAACTATTCCTAACCTCAATCCTCTCTTCTCAATCCCAGACATTTCCTGGTCCTGGATCTAGGGTTTCGGCTGTCCCGGCGAGCCCGTAAAGTTACTATTCACCCCAGCCCGGAAATTTTTTTTTTTGTAAAATGTCCGTTAGGCTACCCTTATCATTGCTAAGCTATCAAATTTTTGAAATTACGACTAATAAATCTCAAATTAATTTTTAAATAATTTTTAGGGTGTTACAGTCTTTCCTTTAGGTCTCTCCTCCATGAGCATCTAGATTTTGCTTTCTAAACTAGTCAAGTTCTTCTTACAGAATCCACCAAGCTTTGATCATTCAAAGCATCTTCGATACATTTAGGCTTGATGGTAGAGATGAAAGCACAGTTTGACATATTTCTTAGGGAGGATCTGGTTCTCACACCCTTGGCAATATCTCTGAGAACTTTGTTATGAAAAACTGCCTTTAAATCAAAAACTCACTTGTAGTTTTTGTGGCCTCAAAGTTCCTCAGTTTCTCTTTCATCTTTAGAGTGCTCTTCTTCATGCTCAAAAAGATCATTTTCTAAAGGCTTTGGAGTCCAAGCAGCTTTCTAAAGTATCCATGTTCTGGAGCTAACTTTCTGAAGGTTGAGCTTTTATCTTCTTGCTTCTTAAAGAATCCTTAGATTCAGTTCAAGATTCTTTTCCAATTTTTCAATATCATCATCAAATCTTTCTTGTTTTCTTTTGAACATGATGTGGATAGTGTACTCAATGCATAGCATTCTTTTATTGTACAACCCTGAAGTTTTAGAGACCAAGGAATATCCTAAGAAAATACCATCATCAAATTTAGGATCAAACTTTGTGAATTTGTCCTTAGTGTTAAGAATAAAACATGATGAGCAAAAAATATAGAAATACGGTATGTTGGGTTTCTTGCCCTTCCATAGCTTATAAGGGTTTTCTTGAGGATTGGCCTCTAGAAGATGCTATTTTGAATGTAACATAAGGAGTTTACAGCCTGCCAGTTTAAAAACATTCTTAAGTCGCCTTCTAAAATCATGGTTCTGGCCATTTCCTCTAGCTTCTATCTTTCCTTTCAACAACCCCATTTTTGTTTAGGAGTTCTAGAAGCAGTAATAATCATGAGAAATCCATGATTTTCATAAAACTCTTTGAAAATATCATTTTCAAATTCTCCTTCATAATTTGATCTTATAGAAGTAATTTGAGAATCTTTTTCAATGCAAACACATTTTGCAAAAACCTTGAATCTTTAACCACCTCATCTTTAGAAGCTAGGAAGATAACCCATGTAAATCTCTAGTAATCATCCACTATAACAAGGTAATATCTTTTCTAGCCAAACTAGCAAGTCTTGGTTGGTAAAAAATGATCCATATGTAAAAGCTCAAGTGGCTTAGTGGTTGAAACCACATTCTTGTTTTAGAAAGAAGCCTTGGTTCTCCTGTAACATTCTCCCAGGACAACCTCATCCTTAAGTCTTGGTATCGTATTTTAAGATTTGAACATGATGTGGATAGTCTACTCAATGCATAGAATTCTTTTATTGTAAAGCCTTTAAGTTTTAGAGACCAAGGAATATCCTAAGAAAATACCATCATCAAATTTAGGATCAAACTTTGCAAATTTGTCCTTGGTGTTAAGAATAAAACATGATGAAAAAAACATGGAAACATGGTATGTTGGGTTTCCTGCCCTTCCATAGCTTATAAGGGTTTTCTTGAGGATTGGCCTCCAGAAGATGCTATTTTGAATGTAACATAAGGTGTTTACTTAGCTTGGCAAAAAATTCTGATAAACCGTTTTTGAAAGCATGGTTTCTGGCCATCTCCTCTAAGCTTCTGTTCTTCCTTTCAACAACCCCATTTTGTTAGGGAGTTCTAGGAGCAGATAACTCATGAGAAATCCATGATTTTCATAAAACTCTTTGAAAACATCATTTTCAAATTCTCCTCCATAATCCGACTTATAGAGGTAATTTGAGAATCTTTTCAATGCAAGCACATTTTGCAAAAACCTTGAATCTTTCAACCACCTCATCCTTAGAAGCTAGGAAGATAACCCATGTAAATCTCTAGTAATCATCCACTATGACAAGGTAATATATTTTTCCAGCAGGTTAGGCAGTCTTGGTTGGTAAAAAAGATCCATATGTAAAAGCTCAAGTGGCTTAGTGGTTGAAACCACATTCTTGTTTTGGAAAGAAGCCTTGGTTTTCTCTGCCTACATCCTCCCAAGTACAACCTCATCCTTAAGTCATGGCATCGTACTCGAGATTTGTTATTTATAGATTTGCGGACTTTTCTTAATTATCTATAGCAAGAATCGATCAAATCGTGCATTAACTAACTCATGGTTCTATCAAAATATATAGCAAGAAATAACGTATTTATTTAATACAAGTAAAGTACAAAAAGAAGCTATTCTATGAGCTTTAGTTCACATATGTTTCTATATATATATATATATATATATATATATATATAACTATGTACAATAGATATGAGTTCCCATGACTAAACTATAGAAATTACAATTTGGTCTTTCTTGTAGCGCTCACTATTCTCCTGAATCAACTTGGAGATGACATCGGAAACACAAACAAGCAGGGTAAGGTTCTGAAATCACCAATAGGGTATTCCGAAATACATAATCATAATGTCATCGTCATTATTCCAGCCACTTCTGGTTTATCAAGAAAATGTGATCATACAATACATATTAAATATTCATTTTAAAGTTTTAAAATCATCCTTCTGAAGGGTAGCTTTTATTATTCAATTACATATCATACTACTCAATATCATATAAACCCTATACTGCTAAATTGCAACTTAACATATTGGCCTCAATATTGACACTAAAATTCTTTACTTAACACATAAGATAAAAGACTACTTTAGGGTAATAGATTGCATTTTTAAGGACTGAACTCATTCCTATATATGATTATTGGATTTACTTTTTCCAACTCCACACAGAACTATTCTTAGTCAGGTTTACTTTCCTCGACTCAATTCAAGGGTAGTCAGGTTTACGTCCCCCGACAAACTGGATTTACTTTCTTAGCCCAAGAATGATAAACCTTGCACTTTTCTTGGTAGTCAGGTCAGTTTTGGGAACAAACAGGATTTACTTCTCCAAACCAAGAAACATAATCTTATGCTTTTCTTTCGCATATGAGCAATTGTAATAAGCATTCATATCTATGTGTGCCTAACCTCATCAATAAGTTCACATGCTCAATTATTCATATTTATATTCTTGTGCTCATGTCATACTAGTACAAGATGCCATTATTTCATCAATTTAAAGTATTAATTCATTTTCAGCACAATGCCAGATTTCATATTTGTAGCACAATTTATTCTGCATTTCAAACCATCAAATCCAAGGCTATAAAAATTCTCAATGACACGTCAATGTGTCTACAAGGTTTCATAAAAATTTTAGAGTAAAAAGAGTTCTCTAACTATGTTAACAAAATTAGACAAATTCGGTGCTTAGAAACCACTTAACCTAGCTTAGAACCTAAATTCATAATTTTTAACCTTAGCAAATGATTGAATCAATTTAAAATAAAAATCATAGTTATACTTCAAGATGTGATCAACACTCACTAAAAATTTGAAAGGAAAATTCAATCATTTGCTATAGTAGAAAAATTAGACAAATTTGTAGCTTTAGTTCTAATAATCTAGGTAGCATAGTTATTATCTCGTTCTATTTTTTTAAAGCATTAGGATTCCAAATCAGAAATCAAGAAAATTTGTGGAACAAGCTTCAACATATATTTTTAAATCCTATGAAAATATCCACAATGCCCTCAGAAAATTCGTACGACGTTGGCCTATACAAAAATTGAAAATCCAGCAGGATGGTTCAAAATATCTTTTCACATAAATGATTTCTAACATCATCCCAACACACCACCAAAATTAATATATCAATATCCAATATTATCAACAAATACAATCAAATTTTTGGACCAATACCAATAAAAAATTTTCAGAATAAATTTGGAAAGAAAAGACCAAAGAAACCCTACTTCGGTGGCTTTAGGGATCTTGGCTCTAAAGGTGATCCAAGATTGATTCCTTTTAGTTCAAAGCTCCCAATCAACCCAAATTCTTCCTAAATAAGTGAGGTGTATGATATCAAGGTAAGGATTGGTGAGATATTGAGATTTTAATCGGTTAGATTTGTAAGGGATTGAGGTATAGAACAAGTTTAGTAAAGGAACTTTGAAGCTTTAACAACTCTAGGCTAGTGTTTTTGGGATTGGATTTCAAGATGAAGCTCTTGAGAATGAAGATGATGGCTGATTCTTCTTCCTCCTTGCTGGCCGAATTATGTATGATGGAGAGATAAGGTTGCTTTTTTTGTATTTATCTTGTTTTAAAGTGTAGATATCATATAATATAAATGCGTAATTCTTTAAAGAAAAGAAACAAATGGATGACTAGGATTTAATCTTGTAAACCAATATTAAATCTTAGCCTTACACTTGGCTCTAATGGATATACATTATCCATGTATAATGATTAAACTATGTTTCAATGTTAGAAACCACATACCGAAATTTTACCGAACAGTATGAGGATTGGCTCCCGAGTAAAATATAATAAATTAAAGCTCATGATTGAAACCTACTTTTCAAGTTTCAATCCTTGCCATCCACTTGGCATAAAGTGGTTGGTAAAGGTTACTTGGCCACAAAGTAACTTGTACGGTGTTAAAAACCGCATATAAAAACTCTACCGAACGGAAACACCGTAAATTCTCCTGTAATCAAATATTACCCGAAAATTAATTCTAGGTATAACTTCTCATTACTTATCATTTCTAACCTTAACCATCTCTTTTTCTCAGTCATGGGCATTTCCTGGTTCTTTCTAGAATTCTTGCGGTTTTGTGATTATACTGCTCATAGGACCCAAAAAGTTACTATTCACCCAGTTCGATTTTTTTTAAACACATCCATTGGCCATCATTGCTAAACCGTCAATTTTTGAAATTACGACTAATAAAGCTCAAATTAATTTTTAAATAATTTTTAGAATGTTACACTTGCCTTTCTCATAGAAATCACAAGTTGAATCCTTGTCAAATCTAATGTTTGGCAGGCCTTTAGCAAGCTCTTTCTAAGAAAGCTCAAAACTAAGCTTCATATGAGCATGTCTAAGCTTCTTATGCCACAGCGACCTTAACATCCCCGCGCCTCGACGAATTGCCGACTGTCCACAAACCAACACAGGTATTTTCAGCGTGCTTTGTTCTCACTCATGCGCTTCCTAGGAAAACTCCCCAGAGGTCACCTATCACAAAATTACCCCAAGTCAAGCACGCTTACCTCGGAGTTCTTTCATGATGGGCTACCAAAAAGAAAGATGCATCTTTGTGGGATAGGTAGTACCAATTAATTCATATAAGCCCTCCTTAACGTATAGTCCCATACCTATAGAGGTCAGGATCCCTTCTCATTCGGTGTGTAACGGTTCATTCATACACTCCTCCGCTTGGGCTAAGGAGCCGCTCCTTGTCCATGCCTCTCGGATCCTTGTACACTCATTGCCTTGTCCCCGTGCATTAGCACTACTTTATTCATGAAGGATGCGAGACATTTTACATCTTAATCTATAAGGTTAACCAAGAATAACACATAGGTGTTATCATGCCTTTTCCCATATAAGATGACTTGTCCCAAAGTGAGATTTACTATCTTGCATGCATGAGCATTAAATAAAACATTAAAGTGATGGTCAAAGAACCGGGTAATACTCAACAGACGTGTAAGCTAGACCATCAACAAACAACATATTAGAAATTTGGTGGGAATTATCCTTACCAACATTTCCTATGCTTGTAACCTTGGCCTCATCTTCATTGGCAAACTTGACTAATCTAGCGTTCTTTGGCTTTAGGTTTTTGAATCACCTTCTAATTTGGACATGTGTCTGTAGCAGCCACTCCCATGTACTACTTGTTGTTTGGTTCAACGTGTATGCTTAGACACACTTGCAATAAACACTTTCAATTTAGGCTCCCATGCCTTTTTAGGTCCTTTTGGGTTAGTCTTTCGAAGAAAAGGTTCCTAACATTTTTGTCAGAACTTTCTCATGAAGCACTTGTCAGGTGAGTGTCTCTTCTTATGATAGAAAGTACAAAAAACTCGATTCTTTACTTTCTTTGGTCAAGTTGCTTTTCCCTTCTCATCCATTTCCTCCTTATATCCCAACCCCTTTTAAAGATATGGCCTCTAATCTCCAAGTATCAAGTCAAGGTTCTTTAAACAATTAACCATTTTTTCAAGGTCAATTTGAAAAATTTTTGCAAGTCCTTTCTAATTTAGAAATAATTTCATGAGTTTTGTAACACCCTAAAATTTAATTAAAAATTAATTTGAGCTTTATTAATCGTAATTTCAAAAATCTAATAGTTTAGCAATGATGAGACGGCCCAATGGACCTCAAAAAAAAAAAAATTTCTGCCGATGAATAGTAACTTTATGGCTGCCGGGCCCGCCCTGGACGCTGAAACCTAGATTCGGGCCTAGAGGTGTTCGAAATTAGGAAAACATGGGAATAAGGTTAGAAATAGGTGAGAATGATAATTTTATACTTAAAGTTAATTTTCGGCAATATCGGTTCAATCGGGTATGGTGTTTACCCATTCGGTGAGATTTCCGTGCAGCTTCAACATTGAAGATATTTCCATCATAACCAATGGATAATATCCACCTCTTTAGAGTATGTAGGCCAAGATTTAATCTTGGAATCCAAGATTAAATCTTAGCCATCCATTATTGCCTTGTCACCTAAATAATGATTACTTTGTTAAATATCTCCATTTCATTTATTAAAGCAAGCCTAGTCACATTTCTTCTCCAAGGAGACACATCAAATTCGGCCCTTGCAAGGAAGACAGCAGCTGGTTCTTCCTCCATAGCCAAGAGCTTCATCTTGCTTTTAATTCACATAAACACTAGCTTAGAGTCATCAAAACCTAAACCTTTCTTTACTAACGTTGATCTACACTTCCACTGATATAATCACCTAGAATTTCAAAACCTCATCCTTTTTACCTCATCCATCACTGATTTAAGGAGGGTTTGAAGTTGGTTTGGGAGCTTTGGAGTGGAAAGAATCAAGCTTGGATCATCTTGGAGCCAAGGATTCACTAAGTTGCTACAAGTAGGTCTTTGCTGCCTTTTCTTGTCAAATTTTTCTGATCTATTTTGGCATGACCTAGGTCTGAAATTTCTGGTTGTATTGATGGATAATATGTTGATATTGATGTGTAAATTTTGGTGGTGTGTTTGGATAGGGTTAGAAAAGGGTTTTCTCAAAGGAAATTAGGACTAGGCTTCTTGGGTTCCTAGTTGTCCTAAGCCAGCAATTGTGTACAAATTTTCTGGTATATTTGTGGGTGCATGAGCTACAAAAATTATATGTTAGATTTAACATCTTAAAATAACTACATGAATTTTCTTGGGTGTTGATTTTAATGTTTACTACCTCAAAAAAAATCAGACCGAAATGAGACTGATGCTGCCTCAAATGTTGAAACTTAAGCAATAAAAAGTTTCCAATTTTATTACCATAGCAAATGATTGAATTAGCCCTTGAAAATTTTACACAAAGTTAATAACATGTTGAAGTATAACTGTAAATTTTATTGTGCATTGATTCAATCATTTGTTAGGGTTAAAAATTATGAGAACTCGGTCTAAGCTTGTGAATTGGTGGCCCCTGACCATGATTTTGTACAATTTATTGAAGGAGTTAGAGAGCTCCATTTGTGTTGAAATTTTTATGGGACCTTGTGGACACATTAAAGTGTCTTGAGTAATTTTTAGAGCCTTTAAATTGATTGTTTGATGGGCAACTTAATTTGTGGTACAATGGTGTAAATTCTGGCATTTTGCTTGAAAAGCCACAATGCTTCGAATTGATGAAGTAATGGCACTTTGGGTTCTAGTATGACATGATTATTTGATATTAAGTGTTTGGCCATGTAACTTGTGACACATAAATGCATGCCATAGACTTTAAAGATTGAAGTGTGAGAAAAGAATGAGAATTTTACTATAAATGAATGCCTATATATGGCTTGTGCACAATCTAGAAAAGAGAATGTATAAATTTCAATCGTGCATATTCTGACATAAGGACAAAATAGAAACAAGACTTAGATTGAATGAGGGAAGGCGAAAGTAGTAACTTCCCAAAATTTATTTTGATTTGGTAGACGTATCGGCTAGGAATAGATCTGTTGAGATTTGAAAACTAAAAAATGAAGTTTGATGAACCACGTATAAGGAATAAGTCCTTAGAAGGCTTGCATTTCCCTTGTGTGGTGTAATCCACCATAAATACCATTTGGGTATAAACAGATCTATTATGGAGTTGTCCACTGAAAATACCCGTTGGGTATAAACTAAGTCTTTCCTACGTCAATGAAAGAGAAAAATGCACTAATTGGCTTTCTATGGCCATGATGGAAACCAGGTCACTTTGAGATAACTTTACTGTATTTGACACATGCATCATCCATACCATATGAAATCCTTTAAGTAGATTTACTTACTATGTGTTTGAGCTTCTAGATATATGTACACGTACTGATTGATTGTTAAAAGCTACCCACTTCGGAAGGATGATTTTGGAACTTTAAAATGAACCTTTAGAATATATTGCATGATCACAGTACCTCCAATAAAACCAAAGTGGCTGGGGCTATGAAGATGACATTATGATTGTGACTGGGAAGTTTCCTACTGAGAATTTTAAAATTCTCACCCTTGTGGTTTGTGCTTCCGTGTTCGCCTCTAGGTTAAGCTAGGACGATGATGCTACTACGCAAAGGAATGTGGGACCGCAATAGTATAGTAGTTACGCTTTTATCCTGTTGTACTTAGTGGGATAGAAATGTATGTAAATGTATTTGAGGACAAACATGTACTAAAGCTCATAGAGGAACTTCCTTTTATATTTTAGCTGTGTATTCAATGAATATGGTGTTTACTTGTAATATGTTTTAATAGAATTACGGTTAGTTATTTCGTACGTGAATCGAGCTTGCTATAGATAATTAAGAAACGTCCGCTAATTAACAAGTAACAACTCTTGAGTATGATAACATGGCTTAAGAATGGGGTTGTACTTGGGAGGATGTTACAAGTTTACTCATTTTTCTTAGAGACTTTAGCTTTTAAGGCATTGAGCTTGATATTTGAAACTTTATTTTCTCTTTTTAATTCTTCCTTCTCAAGCCTTAGATTCTCAACTTCTAACTTGGTCATTTCAAGTTCTCAAACAACCTTTTGATGTTTCTTCTTCAGGTTAAGAGTAGTAGAGGAAACGGTTTAGAGTTTTCAAGCAACTCTTCATATAAAGCTAATAGTTCATCATAGGAAAGATTATGGTCAAATTTGTTTACCTCAGGTTCACTTTTGAGTAAGTATACCTGCTATGAAGCATAGGTTAGCAATGTCTAGCTCTCCTGGCCTTTTGATCCTTCATTCTCTTCTTTTGAGTTGCTCCAAGTAGCCAACATACCTTTCTTCTTGGACGTGAACTTCTTCTGTGGACCCTTGAGCTTAGGACATTCTGGTTTAAAGTGTCCCTTCTACCGTAGTTGTAGCAAGTGACGTTTTCTAGCTTTCCCTTACTCTTCTTGTCCTTTATGAGGTTGATGTCTCTTCTTCTCGTTGGTCTGCCTCCAGGCTTTAGACATTTTCCTTACCAGCATGGAGATCTCATCCCCATCATCATCTTCAGTTTCTTCATCTAATCTTCCTTATCATTAGAGATCTCAGCAACTTTCATTGCTTTACTTTTACTTTGTTTCTAATGAGATGACTTCAGTGCCATGGAGTTGTTCTTCCTATAGATTCACCATGCATTCCAGAAAGCACTATCTCATGGGTTTTGAGGACCCAATGAGTACGTCTAGGCTAAGAGTTTGAAGGTCTTTAGCTTTAGTAATAGTTGTGACCTTAGGCAGCTATTTAGTAGGGAGGCTTCTCAATATTTTTCTAACCATTTTTTAGTTAGAAAACCTTTTGCCAAGACCTTTGTTGGTTTATGATGTACATAAACCTTGTAGTCATTTCACTAATACTTTCTTGATCTATCATTTTAAACATTTTGTATTAATGAACCAACACACTGATCTTAGTTTCTTTAACTTGATCAGTGCCTTCGTTAAAAATGTGTAGTCTTTCCCATATTTCCTTCGTGTCACAAGCAATGATTTTGTCATATTCAACCTTGCTTAGTGCACATGAGCAAGTACTTAGCTTTGGAGTTCAACTAACCTCTGGCTTAGTGTTGCTTTGTCCACCTACTCCTTGGGACTTCTCTTGATATTGAAGGTGCCAATCAATTCCAGGAACTTCTTCTGTTGGAACATAGTCACCTTCCTGGATTATTTCCCACAAGTCAAGGCTTGTGTATTTTCTGAACAACTCCATATGATCTCTCCAATAACTCCCTTGTCCTCTGCAATCATTAGAATGCTCACCCCTTAGAGGCCTAAGCTTTGATACTACTTGTAGGTAGAAAAGCACACAAGAAGGGGGTTGAATCATGCTTTACTTTTTTTTTCCTTATTAGTTTATGAAAAACCTAAACAATATACCATCAAGCATGTAACTTGAAGTGCAGGAAGAATAGCGTTAGTTATGTCAAAAAGTAACTTTCTAACCCTGAAATATTCAATAAAGATATGTAAAGGAAAGTTTTTTAGAAAACACAGAATAGTAATCACAAGGCATTAAAAGAAATAAAGATAAAGGAGAAGAAGATACTTGCATGAGTTTTTATATTAGTTTGGCCAAGTCTTACCTATATCCAGTTCTTAACAACTGTTGAGTTCCACTAAAAACTTTTCAACCCGAGAAAGTTGGATAGTCTTTACAGGAGCCTTCCCAAGCTTTTACTTGTGACCAGAGCTTACTCTACTATCACAAACTAAGTAGTCTTTGATCAGCCTCTCCAAGCTAAACTAGTGACCAGCAAGTACACTCTCCTATCACAACTGAGTAATCTTCAACCAACCTCTCCAAGCTAAACTTGAGTAGTGTTTGACCAACCTCTCTAAGCTAAACCAGTGACCAGGAGATCACACTACTGTCACATTACAAGTAGTCTTTACTTAGCCTCTCCAAGCTAGCTCACACCGATCACTATCTGGATCAAGATTACAAAAGTTTGTGTATGGGTTTATCACTCAACACTAACCAATACTTAAGTTTTCGTAAAGCATACAATGACAGAACTTGGAAAACTAATGACTTCTTTCTAACGATTCTTCCTAAGAAGAACATATGATCTATCAAGAATGTAGAAAGAAGATTTTTATAGACAAAGAAATTGATTACAAGATATAATGAACTTTCAGAAAGATGAGGAGGAAATCTTTCAGCATTTTGGCACTTCTCAACAAAAGTCTCTGTCTACTTAAAGCAGGATCTCTCTCATTTATAGATAGTCTACATTTATGACCATTGCCCTTGATCTATTGTCCAAATGACACATGTTGATCATCTGTTTATGTCTTGGAAAAGCAATCTAGAAGAGTAGCTCATTGTGTGTCAAAGCTATTGTAAAAGCTATTGTGAAAAGGTGGTTTCTGAAGTTACCTTTTAAAACTAATTTTTACTTTTTGAATGAGATTTTGAACTCTTCCTTCTAGAAGGAAGAGTAGTTGACTAAGTTAGAGAAGAGATTACACACCGAGCTTGTAACTAAGTTTGACTTTAAATTTCAAATTCAAATTTCCATTATTTTCTTACAAAGTGTACTATTTCATTATGAAGTGAACTTTCTGAAGTGCGGTATAAGTTCCTTGATATATCTTCATGTTCCAGTCTCTAATTAAAGTTTGTTGATAATGATATGGTTGCTATCATGATGATTAAAGGTTGTAGAACACACTTGCTTTAGAGTTAGTCTGAAATCTTCATTTGAAGCGTACTTTCTAAAGTCACATGTTACTTTGTATGAAGTCTTATTTCTTATACATGATGATTTTCTTCAATCCGTTAAGCATGTACACATTCATTTCATGATATAATTTTCACTTCCATTTAGTTCCCATATCTTTAAACGAGAAAAATCATGTTTGCACATGTAAAGTGATATCATTTACGCTTTAAAACACGTGTTATGCTAAACAAAAGATCTGTTTAATACTTCAAGAAACTCAATGTAAACATTAGTCCTTCTTCAAAGTATTTTCTCTAAATTGCTTATGTTATCATTCAAAATATCTAGCATAAACTTTTTCTAAAAGGTTTTAGAGCAAACAAAAACTATCCACATCAAGTTTAAGAACTCAAGAAGGACTTTGCTGATGATCTTGAGGAATTAGAAGAAAATCTTGAGAAGCTAAACCTCAAGGAACCCTTAGAAAGCAAGCAAAAGAAAGTGCAATCTTCATAAAGTAAGATCTAGAATGGAGTTAACTCAGGCTTCTCAGAACTCCAAAGCACTTAAAAATTGATATTTTTTAACATGGAGGTGAACAATCTGAAGATGATAAGGAAATAGAAGAACAACAATGGTATAGAAACTATAGAGGAGTTTCTGATTTAAGAACGGTTTCTCAAAATCAAGTTCTTGGGGACATTTTTAAAGTGTAAGAACCAAATCTTCCCTCAGAAATGAGTCCAACTGTATTTCATTTCTACTATCAAGCCAGATTGCATTGAAGATGTCTTAAGTGATCAAAGTTAGGTGGGAGCTATGCAAGAGAAACTAGATCAGTTCAAGAAAAGCAATGTTTAGACACTTGTGGATAAGCCTAAAGGAAAAACCATCATTGGAACCAAATGAGTGTTCGAAAAACTAGATGAAGCTGGCAAAGTGATTAGAAACAAAGCATGATTGGTTGCACAAGAGGGAATTTATTATGATGAAACCTTTACATTAGTAGCAAGGCTTGAAGCTATCATAATACTACTTACTTTTGCAACCTTCAAGGGATTCACTCTATACCAAATGGATGTAAAGTCTGTATTCTTGAATGGATTTCTTCTAAGGAAGTCTATGTGAAGCAACTATAGGTTTTGAGAGTGAAAGCCTTCCCAAACATGTCTTTATGTTAACATAGGCACTCTATGGTCTGAAATAGGCTCCAGAGCTTGGTATGAAAGGCTCAGTTTCTAACTTAAGAATAGGTTTAACATAAGCAAAATTGACACAAACTTGTTTACTCTACAACAAAATAATCATTTTCTAATAGTCCAAATATATGTTGATGATATTATATTTGGTGCCACTAATCATTTTCTTTGTGAAAAGTTTTCAAAATTAATACAAAGTGAATTTGAGATGAGTATGATGGATGAACTCAAGTTTTTCCTTAGACTTCAAACAAAACAACAAAAAGAAGGAACCTTGATCCATCAATAAAAGTGTACAAAAGAGCTCTTGAAAAGGTTTAACATGATCAAGCCAAACTTATGAGCACCCCCATGCATCCATCTTAAGTTATAGATGCAAATGAGAATGAAGGAAAGGTATCAAGTAATTATAGAGGAATGATTAGCTCACTTATGGTCTCACAACAAAGTAGGCCAGACATCCAATTAAGTGTCAGTATTTGTGCTAGATTTCAATCTAACCTAAAACAATCACACTTAAATGCTTGTTAAAAAGATTTTAAGATATTTAGATGGTACTACTAATCTTGGCTTATGGTATGAGAAAGGTACATCTTGCAAGATTGTAGGATTTTGTGATGCTAACTTTGCTAGAGAAAGGGTGGATAGCAAGAGCACTAGTGGATGTTGTTGTTTCTTTGGAGAAAGCCTCATCACTTGGTCATGTAAGAAGCAGAACACCATAGCTCTTTCAACAACTGAAGTTGAATATGTTGTTGCTGCAAATTACTACACCCAAATGTTGTGGATAAGAAATCAACTAGAAGATTGTCACTTGAGATATTCCAATATCCCTATCTTTTGTGATAATACCAGTGCTATTAATCTTGCAAAGAACCATATTCAGGACTCTAGATCTAAACATATTAATGTTATATATCATTTTATTAGAGATCATGTTTAGAAAGAAGATGTTGAGTTAATGCTTATGAATATTGAAGACCAAGTGTCTAATATATTCACTAAACTATTAGCTAAGGATCATTGAAAAAGCTTTTAAATCTCAAAAATTTTTAAAATCTGCATTGCATACGTGCCTAACATCTTTGGTATCCCCATAAGACTTCTTAACTGAGGTCCTAATGAAAATCATCAAGGCAAGTTTAGAAAGCTAGTGTGTAAGCTCAAAGAAGATTAGAGGTTCAAATGGGTTAGAAAGTCGTATAAGTTCAAAATATGGAAGACTACTAAAAATGAGGGACTCAATACACTTTTGAAGATCCAAATTCGATTATGTTGGCTCAAAAAGTAGTTGAAGACTCAAAGTGTTCTCTTGTAATTTAGAGACTGTTAGCTCTATAACCCTTCAGAAAGCATCAATGCTTAGTGTTTTGAGTTATAACAAAATAAATTTCGTGAAAAATATTCGAAGAATGACTAATATTTTGCTTGAGTTTCTTGAGTATACAAATAGGTTTTTTCCCATCATCATCCAACTTCAAGAACAAGTGTTATTTTCGTGAAACCATGTGTAAACATGTTGAATCTCACTCAAAAAGATTTAGAACTTAAACGAAGTGAAAAATAATCCTTGAAATGGACGTTAGTATAGTGAAAACTTGAAAGGAAATCATCAAGAACAAGAAACCAAGACTCAGATCTTCAAAAGTATCATTCAAGTGAAGATTTCAATCTAACTCTGAAGCAATGTGTGGTTTCCATCTTTAATCATTATGATCGTGATATATCTATTACAAAAAACTCTGATTGAAGTGTAGAAGATCAAAAGGAAAGTCTAGAAATGAAACAACACTTTAGAAAGCACGTTTACTGCAAACGGTGCACTTTATAGAAATGGGAGGAAAATTTTGAAATTCAAATTTTAAAGTCAAACTCAATCAGTACCACTGACATCTCTTTTCAACTTGGTCAACTACCCCTTGCTTCTAGAAGGAAAAAGTTAGAAACCTTATTCAGAAAGCAAAAAGTAGTTTCTGAAGGTGGACTTAGAAACCTTTATTAGGCAACATCTTCTGTAACTTGAAAAAAGTAACTCTAACACACAGAGCTACTATTCTAGACTTTATTTCTAATACACAAAAAGAAGATCAACATGTGTCACTGGGAAAATAGATCAAGGGTAACAATCATAAATGAAGATCAAGTATAAAAGGAGATTATGTGCTTACAACTAAAAATAGTTTTGATCATTACCTGTGAAATGCTGAAGAAATTTTCCCTCATCTTTTGTAAAACTATTATAACTTGTAATCAGTTTCATCTCTTTAAAAATCTTCTTTCTACGTTCTTATTAGATTATATTTTGTTCCTAGGAAGAATAGTAAGATAGAAGTCACCCAAGTTTTGAGCTCATACACTATTCATCTTGAGAAAAGTTGAGTGTTTGTTTGTTTGAATAAACCAAGCCAAACACTATCTTTGTAACCTAATCCAGGAGTGATCGTTGTTAGGTAGTGATAAGGGGCATTTATGCCACTTATCTTGCTACCAAACCTTAGCTTTTTGGCATAAGTTTTACTGAGTTATTAATATGATTAATAAGGATTTTGATTTATTCTTCATTGAGTGATTTTAATAGAATTATTGGCTTTTACACTGATTTTGGAATAATTTGTAATTACACGCTAATGCATTTGACTTGTCTTTTCAGGTATGGTTTTATACACAGGAGCTTTGGATCAAGTGCAAAATGTCAAGAACAAGGATAGAAATTATTGGGAAGGAGCAAGGAGCAAAGGAAGAAAAAGCATGGAGGCTCACATTTGGGTGAGCATGTGGAGTGCTCAACAGAGTGACAATCATTAATTTTTGTCCTCATCGGGTGAGCTCTGCAATGCTCATACAATAGCAGACTAACAAATCACTTATCTATTTTGGGTCCCAAGTTGGGCTAGTTTAGAGAGCAGTATTTAAGGGATTGTTACAGTTGTTTACCCTAGTTTTAACTCACTTTTAGGCTGCCACTTTTAGTTGCTATTATTCCCTCTCTACATCTTTCTCATCTTCTCTCTACATCTTCTTCTTCTTTATTCTTCTTACTCTTAGCAATTCCATAAAAAAAGTTGCTTTATCTTGGTGATTGTGTCAAAGATTATTGCTATTATTTTCAGGTTCTCTTTTATCTTTATTGTTGTAATCCTCCAGAGATGGAGGATTAGATTTCTTTACTAGTGTAAGGATTTTCGATAGATTGGGATGATGTTTGAGACCTCTTTTGATATTAAATGCATTGGTTTTCTTAATGTTCTGTTGTTATTCCTATAATTATGGTGATTGTTGTAATTTTTATTGGGATAACTAAATTGGTGATCATCATTTAGGAAACCCTTTGGGCATAAATTGATAGATTTATTAGTTTATGTTTGAAGGAGAACATTAGAATTAACTTTTTGATTGGCAGTTAGGTTATAGCAATTGATTCATTAAATTAATGTGATTTCTAAATAAATTTAGATCTCGTTTATTAGTTATCTGTGTTATCAAATTCTAGAGGTTGATCGATCACTAGTAGAATTGCTAGTAACTTATTATTAATAGTCACCAATGGATTCAATATTTGGTCAGTGATATCTAATTTCCAATCCTATGAATACATTGCACTAGTGTCTTCTTCACTGCGTTGCTATTATCTTTTAATTTCAATTGCTTTAATTCTTAATTCTTCAAAATCCCAATTTTCCCAACTAAATGTTAAAACCTCCTTGAGAGATAACCTAGGTTGTGCCCTTTGCTACATTTTTTGTACAACTTAGCATTAAATTAAATTTCTAATTTAAGAAGGTAGGCAACACCTCTGGTTTAAATTTTGGCACTGTATGTCTGGGAGGCATTAAAATTTAGTTGTTTATTTTACTTTTTTTAAAATTTTATTTCAATTTTTATTTATTTACTATTTTTATTTTATTTTCTGCTATTTATTTTATTTTGAAGAAAATGAAAAAAGAATTTTGTTCCCTTGTATGAGGCATTCCCGCTCGCTGGAAATTTGATACTTCTCAATTCTTAAGATCGAGAGAACTTTAAGAAAATCAAACAGGCAAAACATCAACAAGTGGAACCATCTGAGTGTCTGATCCTCTGTTTACTATTTCAAGTGACAAATATGGGAGATTAGAATAGGACACTTAGATAGCTCATTTCTCCTGATTTTACCCAGTAGCCTTTGGCTATTACATGCCCTAGGCTTGATAATGATTTTGAGCTCAAGGGGTATGGTGTGTTCTGGTATGAGACGCAATGGGGTGGAGGTGGATAATGCTAAATTGAGAGCATTCCCTTTCTCCCTGTAGGTGTAGAATAAAATTGGTTCTTCAACATTCTTGATGGGGTGTTAAATAATTGGACTATAATGAAGAGGCTTTTCTTAGAGAGGTATTTTCAAGCATCCATGGTGGCTTCTATTAGAAAAGAGATCTTGGAATCCACCATACTGATGAGACTCTACATGAATATTAGGAGCGCTTCAAACTCCTTTATGCAGCTGCCCTAATCATCATATTCTAAAGCAACTCCTCCTTTAGTACTTTTATGATGGGTTGGTGCCTGTAGATAAATGTATGATAGATACTACTAGTAGAGGGCACTCCTAGATAAGACATTAGAAGATACCCATGCCTTAATTGAGAATAGGGATGCAAATTTTTAGCAATTTGGTTCCAAGGCAGCCACAAATACTGGGGTTTTCATGTAGTGAGCTAACCAAAGAACCCAATGTTAACCTAGACTTTGCAGCAATTTTCTGGCCTTATGTAGTAATTAATGGTAGCCAGGAGGATCTCCAATGGTCCCTATGGTTTGTGGCATTTGCACTTCCAATGATCATCTCACAAATAGATACCTTGCCTTACAAGATGAATGAGCCATTGGGGTAGCAGCAACAAGCCCTTTCCATAATCAACCTTAGAGCCAAATAGGCCAATTTCTATTTAGGAACACTTATAACCCAAATTGGAAAAATCACCTTAATCTGAAGTGGGGAAATAATCTCGAGCCATAGGGCTAACCTTCAGAAGCAAAATACTTGGCACCTTATTAGAGGCAACCAACCCTCCCTTGTACCTCCATCTTCAGATCCATTATGACTGAGATAATGAAGATGATGATGGAGCAAATATAAGAAATTACAAAGCAAAATGCCCAGCTAAGAGAGGAGATGAGCTAGTTAAAGAATAATCAGACCAGTGGGCCCAGCTTCCCAGTTATCCCCCTCAAACCGTGGCAAATCCAAGGGCAAATGTCTATGCAACTATCCTGAAGATCTGGGACGAAAATTCCAGAGGTAGATAGGCCTTAAGGAAGAAAAGCAAGCAGCAGAGCCTGATGAGCATTCTGTTGAGTGCCACAATGCTCAAACAGGATTGCAGCACTCCATAGAACCCACAAACACTCTAGACCCCACTCTTCTACCGTCATTCCACAGAGGATGTAACCTACAAAAGTCACTATAGCAGATTCATCTAGACACACCTGGAAACCTTCTGTAAAGTGCAAGTAAACATTCCTCTATTGGGTGCAATCGAGCAAATTCCCAAATATATGAAATTCCTAAAAGATTTGTGCACCAATCGAAGGAAAATCAAGGGTAGTGGAAGAGAAGGTAATTATGGGGTGAATGCTTCCTCCATCATCAAGCCAAGCAACCTTCAACCAAGTACAACAACCCAAGCACATTCTATGTTCCTTGTACAATTGAAAACTTGCACATTACAAGAGCCTTAGCTAACCTTGGAGTTGGCATTAATATTATGCCTAAATCACTTTATCAGCCCGATTTCAAATTCAGCTTGCCAACCGTAGCTTCACCAAGCTAGAGGGAGTATTGGAAGATGTTCTGGTACAGCTAAATAATTTAATATTCCCTGAACTTTTTATTGTTGAAATGGAAAATGACACAAATGCTAGCCACCATACATTGATCTTAGGTAGACCCTTTTAGAAAATTGCCACAACCTTGATTGATGTTCATGCTAGGACACTATCCATGGAGTGTGGAGACATGAAAGTTCAATTTTGTTTATTCTAATGTAATGAAGATCCCCATGAGGAGCACTCCATATTTGGCATTAATGTTATTAATTCTTTAGTTGATGATGCTTGTGGTAATCTACTTTGTAAGGACCCAAACCCCTTCTCCACTTTTTCTTCTTCGATAGGATATAATAAGTCTATTGTGTTAAAATATCCCAAGTTTTCAAATATAGGTACACCACTTGAGAAGTCATCCTAGCCAGCTGCTTTATGAATAGCCCATACTGGGAAAGAAGCCTTCTAGGGGGCAATGGATCTCGCAAGCATGAGCTATGGGAAAAACTGTGATTGGGAAGTCAAGATTCAGATAGATGGACCATTCGGTCACCGTGTGCACCAGGTAGGCAATTCTATGAGAGAATTCTAGGATGACTCGGTGCGACATTGATGGGCATCTGCTGATGCACCTATATGAAGTCCCTAAGGATTTGGGGGTTTGTGATGACCTATTTGTGGGTTGAAGTTGCACACCCTCCATGAGAGTCCTGACCGTCCAACTTAGGGATGTTAAAGCAAAGTGCTGGGTAGAGACAACCGATCATGAGGGAGTTTTTGTTTCCTTTTCTATTTTACATTTTTGCATTTTATTTATGTTCTTCTTATTTTAGTTTTGTGTCTAGAATCATATTTTACTTGTACTCGTGTTTTACACTATCCGTTTGACATCTTAGAGGTCACATGCATAGGCTCACACCATATGCACCTTATTGACTTCCTGGGCATTATCTATTTTCTTTTTATTGCATGCTTGGTGGATTCATTGTGTTGTTTGGATTAAGTACATGCACTTTTACCCTGTAAGATTTTGAGCCTCTTTGATTGGACTATCATGTTCCATACTTATTTTATTCATATGTGTTTCCCTCTTTCATTTGTATTTTAGAAATTGCTTAGAGTCTTGTTTGAAAATATGTTTCATGTGCATGCTTAAATATGATTGAGGCATTTTTCTTGTTTATAGCTACTTGCCCATATAGTCATCCTTTGCATGTTACCATTGTTTAGCCCTTTTGAGCCTTATTGCCCATTCACATCCTTAGCTAAAAGTAAAAACCCATGAAATTTCCCAACCTGTAACATCCTCCCTAGTACAACTCCATCCTTAAGCCATGACATCATCCTTGGAGAGCGTTACTTATTAATTAGCGGACCTTTCTTAAGTATCTATAGCAAGCTCGATTAACGTGTATAATAACTAAGCGCAATTCTAATAAAACATATTACAAAGAAAACACAACATTTATTGAATACATATTTAAGCACAAAAGGAAGCTTAGAGGAGCTTTAGTACATATCTATTCTCAATACATTTACATATGCATCTATTCTACTAAGTAGAACATAATAAAAACATTAACTACTACACTATCGCCATTCTAGTTCTTTTGCGTAGCAGCATTGTAGTCCTCCTGGCTTAACCTGAAGGCGACACGAAAACACAAATACATAGGGATGAGAATTACACAATTCTCAGGTAGGGCAACTCCCTAGTTACACACTTATAATGTCATTGTCATCGCGCCAGCCACTTCAGTTTATTAGAAAAATGTGATCATGCAATATGTATTAACGTTATTTTTAAAGTTTCAAATCATACTTCCGAAGTAGGTTGTTTTTAAGAATCAATCACTTTGTACATATTTACCATAAGCTCAAATTCATAGTAAATAATGTTAATTAAAATGATTCGATATGATACAAATATCAATATGTCGAATATAGGAATTATCTTTCATTGCCCTTGATAAATTGAAAGGACCATCTATTCTATTTTCCCTCTACAAGTCAAACAAGACTCATTCCTCTCATTTGCCCTCGACAAGTCGAAAGGATTTCCTCTCTCTATTTGCCCTCGTACAAGTGAAAGGATCTCATCGCTCCCTATTTGCCCTTGACAAGTCGAAGAGGATCTCATGTTTCTTTATTTTCCCTTGACAAATCAACGAGGATCTCATGTTTCTCTGGCTATAGAACTAGTTCAACATATCATTCACTTTTCTTTTCCAATGCATGCATAAGGTGTAACACCCTAACTTTCACCTAATACGCTCGAGTAGCATTCGGCTAATTATTAGCGGTTACATCTTCGTTTCAGAACTTGACTTATCTTTATTTAAAATACGGGTAATAAAATATGACTAAATTTTTCTTTTTGAACTTAGGATTTAAAATGCGAGCTGCGCGTGCGCATACATAACGATTAATACACACAAGATATAGCCAACATATACACATTATCATAGCATATAGAAACAAGTCATGGAATAGTCACAACATAATTTATATTAGCATATCATAGCCACATCATAACGACGATGCCCTTTGAACATGAGGACATCTCAAAATACTAATCATAACAAAAGATGAACGTACACGAACCCAACGCTAGACATTACTATAACTTTTTTAGACTAATCTTCGGCATCCCTTACCTTTACCCGGGTAGCGTGGTTCCTAAACTTGCACCTCACAAAGGATCACGAACATCTGCACCACTCACCTCTGGAGACGACACTGAAGAAAGGAAAAGGGATGAGAAATCTATATAAGATTCTCAGGAGGCTTCCCGACTCTAACACAAGTGTCATCGTCGTCGCCCAGCCACTTCGGTCTTATTATGAAAGGGTGTGCATGCATAAGGTTCAATTTTACATTTCTCAAGTTCTTTTTATCCTAAGTGGGTGTCTTTTAACATGGGTCTTAATGACATGAATGCAACATATATTCTATGTATGCATGGCAATACTTGAGCATGACAATACACATAGATAACACATATTACTTAATCAAAGCATCCATGAAACTTCAACGAAACGTATGCATGTGCATCTTTTACTTTATCATAATTGAACTTGTTAGTTCCTTTCATAGCTTTTCACTTTATCATTTTTCTCATTTTCCATTTTCCACTTTCCATTTTCCACCCTCATCATAGCCACCAAAATCCATCCAACATGCCGCCCCGATTTATCATAGCCACCGATCTCCTAATCACCTATCGCCTAGGAATGAGCTCATCTAACAGTGGCGCTGAGATTTATACGGGGAAAAATAGAGGGGGAATCATATCTCTTTCTTGGATCACCCCATACAACCCTTAACTTGGGAAGTCATAATGGGATCATTTCCTCATTAACATATTTCTTTCTTGGAAACGCATCAACTGGTTAAGACCAGGACTTTGTCGCTTTGGATGGTTCTAGTTCCATACCCCCATCGAGTTTACTTTCTCCTCACGGTAGTAGGAGAAATGCATCTCGGCATATAACCTTTACATTAACATATCTCTTTCTTGGACCACGACAACCCTTAACTCGGGAAGTCATAATGGGATCATTTCCTCATTAACATATTTTGTATGGATGCAACATGAGCGTTTAATCATAATACCTCATATAACATATCATTTATGCAACATGAGCATGGAATCATCTTAAAACATACCATATACTTTTCTCATATGCAACGTTATAACATTTCAAGTAACATTCATCACGTCATATACATTTCAAGTAAATAATCAAGTAAGACTTCAATACACATAGGCATTCTCATCATAATTTCATTTCATCATATCATGTACATTCCCATTAAGTAATCATGTAACAAGGCAACATCACATAAGCATCCTTATCATAGGTTCATCCCATTAAAATCAAAACACTCATTTTTGGCACATTTAGGTCCTGGTTCGATTACAGGTGCTTGGTAATCAATTACCAAGACAAAACTTGTTTCTTGGAAAAGGACATCATGGTAATCGATTACATGACTGTCTCGAATGGTTCCGGGTATGGAGAACACCCTTGTAATCGATTACACCTCTTGATCGATTACTAAACCCAAAATCTCATAAATTGCTTCCTGGTAATTGATTACATAGGAGTAATCAATTACCAAATCCCTTTTTCTAAAAACTAAACTTTCTAACACACATTCAAGTATCCTTCCTTTCCAAAAACACTTTATCACACCTTTCTAAAAACTCTTTGAAATCATTATCATATTTCCACAATTTAAAACCAACATCGAACATAACCAAGAAATAAATCTCAACACTCATAAAAGCAAACATAAAGGAAACTACTTCATATTCTTTATTTTATTGCTCATAGGCTTCAATCTAGCGGATTTCAACGCCGACCAACTTTAAGGTTGGCAAGGGTAAGCTTAGAGCTTTTTGAAAACATGTGATTAAGTTCTTCAAACAACTTTTAGTGATCTACTTAACATTTATATCAAACTTTTTATAACAAAAGGAATGGAAATCGAAACCATTAAGGGAAAAAGGAAACAAGAACTGAAAACTTTGAACAAGGAAAGGAAAGGAAACTAAAATCATTTATGGTCCAAGACCAAGTTTTCAAGCTTTAGAGGTTTCATTGTGATGAACTCAAAGTCATCATCTAGAACTCTCATCATCAAGCTATCATGAAACATCATCAATGGCCTTGAAGGCCAACATGTAAGGAAAAGAAAGAACTTGAAAGAAAACTCCCTACTTAGTGGTGAAGAGGAAAGCTTGGTTCTTGAAGCAAGTTGAGAAGAACAACTCCTTCCTTGATGCTTGATGATTTTCGGCCAAGGCAAGGAGGCAAAGAAGATGAGGTGTTTTCTTTGTGAGCTTGAAGAGGTGAAGAAAAGGAAAGGAACTCTTGAGTCTTGAGAGAAAAGAAGAACTCAAGATTACTCTTTGAAGCTAATCTTGGCAAATGAACAAAATGCAACCAAGCTCATCCAAGCATGGTATTTATAGAGGGAATGAGACCTTGTGGCTGATTTGGGAGGAAGCTTGGCCTCATGTTCCATGAGGTGAGAGAAATTGCTTTATGGAGGCATGGTGAGGTATGGTGGAAAGTATGGGCAAGGCATGGGCAAAGCATGGGCAAGGTATGGTGGAAGGCATGGCTCTTTAGTGTGTAAAATAAATCAACATGTGAGGAATGGGGAGGGAATTTTTTGTCAGATTTTGCAGCCAAGGGGGAGGGAAAATCTCTCATTTAATTGTGGTTTAATGATGTGTTTAGGTGTGTCTTTGATTAGGCTTTTGATTAGGCATTTGTAAGCAAGTGTTTAGGTGACAAAATGGCTAATTAAGGTGGTTCAAGACTTGATTAAGGAGTGGTCATACTAAATTAGAGAATTAAAACCATACTTTAGTCAAATCAAATCATAGACACAATTCCATGATTTAAGGAATTGAGAGAAAACACTATTCATGAAAATGTGACATAATGTCTTAAATTCAAGAATAGGATTTTGAGCTCTCTAAGCAAATCTTAGGTTCAAATCAACCTTGATTAATTATTTTGACTCTAGATTAGTAATTAGAATTCACTAATATTTAATTAGAGCCTAATATTGCTTAGGTTTTGCTAATCGTGTCATTCGGGCCAGAATACACTTAGCTAGGGTAAAACGGTAATTTTTCACTAAACTGCCCGGGCCAACCGGGCTTATCTCGGCATAAAACATTACTTAAAAACATCATTTAAAACCTTTTGGTGAAGTCGGATTTCACCTACCGTAAACGAGGTTAGACGCCACAGGGGCATTTTTGGAATTTCGCATCGGAACTCAAAAATGAGATTCTTCTACTCTATTACCACACATAACATACACAATCCCCTATCATCACAAAAACATTCCTCGAGGATGGCTTGGGATTTGCGATCTCATTTTCCTATAAATGACCTCAGGGCATTTCGATTATTTGTACACTGAAAATTCTGGGCGTTACATAAGGCATGCACAGGCACTCATTCACAGTGTAATTCTCATTTGTATCTCATAAATCAATCTTTTAAATTGTCTAGCATGCCTTCATATGTCACAAGTCATATAGCTAAAAAGTTAGCATTAAGTATTCATGTCATACTAAAATGTCATTACTTCATCCATTCAAAGCATTGTTGCATTCTAGCATAATGGCAGATTGCATATGTTCATAACACAATTTATTTGCACATCAAACAATTAATTCAGAGGCAATTCTCAAGGAAACTTCAATGTGTCCCCAAGGTCCCATGAAAATTTCAACACAAATGGATGTCTCTAGCTCCCTCAATAAATTGTACAAATTCGTTGTTAGGGACCACCAATTCACAGTCAGACCGGAGTTCTCATCATTTTTAACCCTAGCAAATGTTTGAATCAATGCACAATAAAATTTACAGTTATACTTCAACATGTTATTAACTTCGTGTAAAAATTTCAAGGTCTAATTCAATCATTTGCTATGGTAATAAAATCGGCAACTTTATTGCTTCATTTTCAACATTTCAGGCATGTTTAACCTCATTTCCGTTTTTAATTTTTTTGAGGTAGTAAACCTTAAATTTAACATCCAAGAAAATTCATAAGATGTTAACTCCAACATATAATTTTTATAGCTCATGAAAACACAAACAAATATACCAAAAATTCGTGCACCACCGCCGCCTTCAGGAAAATCGAAAATCCAGGAGCCTAGTCCAAACTTCTTTTGATAAAAACCATTTTCTAACACCATCCAAACACAACACCAAAATTAATACATCAATATCAACATAATATCAATCAATACAACTAGAAATTTTGGACCTAGCTCAACCCAAAACAGATTAGAGAAATTTGACAAAGAAAGGCAACAAAAACCCTACTTGGAGTGTCATAATGGCTCCTTGGCCCCAAGATGCTTTAAGATAGCTTCCTTCCACTCCAAAGCTCTCCAATCAAACCCAACTCTTCTCTACCACAGTGCGAGTAAGGTAGCAAGGTAGGTTTTGGTGAGGAACAAGGATTCTTGAAACTTAGTAAAGGTTTCGGTTAGATTTGTAGGGCTTGAGGTGTACATGAAGTTTAGTAAAGGAATCTTGAAACTTTAACAACCCTAGCTTAAGATTTATGGACTTAGAACTCAAAGTGAAGCTCAAGAGGATGAAAATGGTGGCTGGTTCTTCTATCCTTGAAGGCTGCATGAAATGAAGCTTAATGAGGAGGATTTGGCTTCTTGAAGAAGATTAGAACATGTGTTGATCTTCTATGGATGTATAAAGATATTTTGTGATAAAGCAAAATGGATGGCTAAGATTTAATCTTGGATTCCAAGATTAAATCTTGGCCTTCCACATGTCCTAACTAGATGGATATTATTCATTGGTGGTGATTGAAATATCTTTCGTGTTAAAAATCACACATCGAAATTTTACCGAACGGGTAACGTCGCATCCAGATTAGACCGATATTACCCAAAAATTAAATTTAGGTATAAACTTATTTCTAACTATTTCTAACCTTAACCCTCTTTTTTCACAATCCCGGGCATTCCTGTCCTTAATCTAGGGTTTTGCCCTGTCCACGGGCCTGGCACCCACAAGGTTATTATTCATCGGCGATTTTTTTTTTTTGATAGTGTTGTTGGGCCACCCTCATTATTGCTATACTATTAGATTTTTGAAATTACGAATAACAAAGATCAAATTAATTTTTAAATAATTTTCGGGGTGTTACACAACCACTTAGGCTTAGGAGAGCATTTGTCAATTCTTATATGTGCTTAAGCATAAGTATGGGAAGAACATGAGGACATGCCCCAATTTAAGTGCAGGGGAGGAATAGTGTGTACAAAAAAAAATTCAGCAAGTGGCACACCAAGAAGGAAAAAATATATATAAAGAAATGAGGAAGAAAAGGTTGATTGAAAAAAAAATCTAGAAAAGTTTGAGTTGAAGGTGTGCTACAATGCAAAATAAAGGCTTGAAATTGTGATTAAGTTGGACAAGTATACCCTTAGGCACTTGTGCTCTTGGTGTATGCATTTGCTTTCCAAATGACTAAAGGTTTAGCTCATTGGCCTATAATTATCCACCTCTACTTAAGCCCTATTATAACCAAAGGTAAATCCTCTTGATTCGGTATGCATGTGTATGTGACAAAATGGAGAATAAGGCCCATGGCAAGCCTATGGTAATGCATTTTCATTTGAGGTGATTGAGTGTGCATCATAACCTTAAACACTTGAATGAATAATGGCAAACATTAACCTTGGGAAGATTTTTGTACTTGGTTCATGCATCATATATGGATTTTACCTTGTGTTATGTCTTTGCTCATGCCTTGCTTGTTGCAATTCTCTTGATTGTTGGTGTAAAAGCTTATTGTGTTGCCTTAGATTCGTTGGATTGGTGTATTATTATTTAATTTCATGCATCATGCATTTTTAGGTTAGGAGTCTGGTCTAGTCCTTGTATACTATTTCTCATCCATGCCTTAGTTTGATCTTAGTTTAACATCATAAGTGTAGGGCAGTTTATAAGGGTTATTGTACGCCTCATTTTTACTATCGTTAGAAATTACCGAATTACCTAGGTAATTCTTACATAAAATTGAGACCAAACAATCCTCAATAAAGGAATATAACATTAGAAGAAAGGTTAGGAGCAATTCGTGTGAAATTTGCAAACCCAATTTCTGTACGTGTAAAATGACCAAAATGCCCTGAGGTTATTTTACTCAGAAAATGAGGATCGTGGGCCCCACCCGTCCTCAAGGGGATGTTTTGATGATAATAAGGGATTGTTTGTGTTATGTGTGTTAATAGAGGAGAAGAATCTAATTTTGAGTTTCGACGCAAATGACCAAAACGCCCTGCCCGTTTTAACTCCAATTTGTGTGCCGACTTGAGCCGAACCTCACTAAAATGTTTTAAAAGGTGTTTTTAAGCTATGATTAACCATTGGTTAAGCTCGGGTGGTCTCGGGCAATTTTTAAGAAATGACCATTTTGCCCCTCTTTGTCAGTTTTGCAATTTTTGAGATTTTTGATTCGTCTAATAAAACCTAAGCAATATTAGGCTCAAATTAAAGCTTATTAAATTCTAATTATTAATCTAGAGTCAAAATTATTTATTTAAATTGATTAGAACCTAAAATTGCTTAAAAACACCCAAATTGCTTACTAATTCACCTAAGCCCTTAATTGTAAATTCTCTAATTTGCAAGAATACCTTACCTACACCTAAATAATACATGGAACACACAAATTTCCTCCTCCTTGGGCTGTAATGCACGAAATTATATGGCCTCCATGCATTAGATTATTGGCAAATTTGGCACAAAGCTCATGTAAAGAAAAAAAAAAAAAATTCCCTAAAACATGGCATAAAACATGCCTTAAACAAAAATATGATTTTCCTCCCTTTGTTCCCCCTCAAAATCAGCCACCCATTCCTCCTCTATTTGTCCATTCATGAGCTCAAAATCTCTATAAATAGGCATGCTTAAGGAGTCTTAGAAGCCTTGCTCATAATTGCACAATTTCTAGTTTTTCCAAAGCTCAAAAACTTTCTTTCTTCCTTCCCTTGGCCAAAATTCTTTCTTCAACTTTTCAAGGAGATTTTCTTTCATTTCACTCAAAGAAACCAAGTTCTCTTCCTTTCCTTCAAACCAAATTAGGTAGGGAGTTGTCTTTAAGCTTATTTCTATGCTTTGCTAAGTGTTGTTCTTGGTTCAAAATGATGATTTCATGGACTTTCTCTAGCTTTTCCATTCGGTTTTCTTCTTTCTTTTCCTTTGAACATTTCAGCCATAAGGCCTATATGGGAATATGATGATAGCTTGATGATGAGGACCTTGAGTGTTGGTTGTAAATCCATCACAAGTTAGGCCTCTAAAGCTTGAAAATTCCACTTGATGCAAAACTTTAAAGAATGATGTTTTTATGATGTAAAAATAAAGATCTTGAGTTTAGAACTTGAAAGATGTATTTTTCACTTTGTCTTGCTAAGATATATTGGGTTGAATTTATATTTCTCTAAAGTCTTGGAAGAGCTCTAGTAAAGAAATAAAATGAACTTGCATCCATGTTTAAGTTTATGCCTTGCATAACCATGTTTACTTTCTATGTCATCACTAAATTCTCAAGAATGAATAAATGAACTTGCATATTCATGTTTAAATTTCCAAGCTTGCATTTCATGTTTATGTTTCAAGTTGTCACTTAATCTTCAAAGATAATAAAGAGGATGCATCTCATATTTATTTTATGCTCTCACTTTATTTTATAATGGCTAAAAGAATCAATGCATGGCATGTTTATTTTATGTCATCACCTAAAGATCCTAGAGCTCAAAGACTTGCCCAAGTATCACAAACAAAGTTGGAACCATGGTAATAAGAACTCTAAAGCTCACTTTCAATTTCCTTAAGATTATTGAAGTCAAAGAATTCATTCTTTAAGAAGTCTTGAGTTTGGAGCTTAATAAGATGTAATAAGAATTCTCTTCTCCCTTCACCGTCCAGCCTACCGCCGCTTCAGTTTCTTGCATCATGTTTATATTTCCAAGTTATCACCTTATAAAGACAAGATTAAAATGGGTTGCATAGCATGTTTATAATTCTAGTTATCACCTAAATCTCTAAAGCTCAAGACTTGCTCCTTTTATCTTAAGTGAAAATTCTAATCATGAACATTCTTTCAATGTATAAATCGGCCTCATGATTATGGAGGCTTAAAGTCTTATAATTTCTTTAAAGTTTAACAAAAAAAATTAGTTTCTAAAAGAGTTTTGAAGCTTTGCAAAGATTATACGGGAAACTAGTACTTTATGTATACTTGAAATGTGATTTTATGCAATTATATGAGGTTCATGATTTGGCTACCTATCTGAGTTTAGTACTACTGTATGATGATGGTTTAATATGTTTAAAGTTGTGATAATTATGGTTTATTGCTAAAGGAATGATTCTATGCATGTTAGAAATAAAACTAGCTTCCTAGAAAACCGTAAAAGCAAGATTTCTAGAACTCTAGAGAATGAAATTTATGCATTCTATCCAGAACCTTTAGTGGCCTTAAGAACCAGATTTTATTATGTTTAGATAAAGGAGAATGATTCATAATTGGTTTAGTAATTAATTTTAGCATCATAGGAAAGCCGTAACGAGAAAGGGTTAAAAACGCAACTTCTAGCACACCATAAAACCTTAAGAACAACTTACTGTCTATGCTATCCCATATAGTCTAATAATGTTCTTAAGGCTTATAATTGATGGTAATAAATCCCTTAGATGCATAATTAATTAGTTTGATAATTAAGGTTACCCAATTTTAGAGTTCGATTGTTTAAGGGAGCTTTACCTAGAATTTTAGATGACATCTTTTGATGCTTTGGAATGTTAGTTTATATGATGATGTAATGCCTATTGAGTATTTGATATTATTGAATGATTTCATGGCTTGCATGTTATAGTTGCTATTGCAAACAATGAGAATGTTCATGCATCTTGATGATTATGATATAATATGCTAAGACTTAATGGTGACTTAAACTTATGAGGAAATGATCCTTTGGACCCATCAGACTATAGGTGGTGAAAAGGTGATCCTAAGAAAATGATCCTTTGGACCCATCAAACTATAGGTGGTGAAAAGGTGATTCTTGCCCCCTAGCCCGTTCTCTCAAAAGGGTAGAGTCAGGATTTTAACTTATCAAAAGGGATAAGTATATGCTAGTGACGACTAGTAAGGTATGAGCTCATAACCTAGATTACTCCCAAAAGGGTGGAGTATAGGGTGGCCCAGGAAAATGATGATGAAAGTAACTTTAAGTCACCTAAGAAACTAAGTAAATGCATTATGTGAATATGATGTTCTACTATGCATAGTATTTATGAGATGATGATGAGAAATATGATGTTCTGCTATGCATAGTATTATGAAATGATGATGAGGAATATGATGTGATTTTATGCATAACTATGTTATTATATATGAAAGGAAAAGTTCATTATAAACATGACATGCTAAGTTTATGATGCATTATAAGACGCATGATTAAAACCGACGAACCTCGTAAAGTATATTTTCAAACTTAATAAATCAATCTTAGCATGCTCACTATTTCATAATAACCCGAGGTTCCTGAGGACGATGATGATGACACGATGCATATGAGGTGAGTACCCTACTGAGATTCTTTTATAAGTTTCTCACTCCCTCTTCTTTTCTTTCCATCTCGTCTTCAGAAAGTGATGGTGATGTTCGTGATTCACATTGATGCTCTCACCTGGTAGATGTACTTGATCTGTGAACCAGCTTATTATCCTTGAGGAACGTATCTAAACTTTGCGTGTGAGCTTGGATATCTATCCCTATCCTTGGAGTGTTATTACTAGGTGCCATTAATGGATGTCCTTCCATCCATATATTATTTATGTTTTGTTAGATTGCCTACACCTAGTCTTATTCTGTTGGTAGGCAAAATATCTATGTGTTATGTAATTATGGATGTTATATGATGGAGCCAATATGATGTGTTTTTCATGCTATATCTTGGTTATTCGCTTTATTTCGATTATTGTTCACGTTATGTGCGGCTCACGTTTTCAATTATGTTTAAAAAAAATGGCTCGTAATTTCACTAAGTATTTTCAAAGTATGATTAAAGAACTGAAGCAAAGAGTAAAGTCTAGTAATTAATCAGATACAACCTAGGTGTATTAGGTTAATTATTAGGGTGTTACATATTTATGCCACTTATCTTGCTATCAAACCTTAGCTTTTTGCATGAGCTTTACTGAGTTATTAATGTGATTAATAAGGATTTTGATTTATTCCTCATTGTGTGATTTTGATAGAATTATTGGCTTTTACATGATTTTGGAATAATTTGTAATTACACCCTATTGCGTTTGACTTGTGTCTTTGAGTATGGTTTTATGCACAAGAGTTTTGGATCAAGTGCAAAATGTCAAGAACAAGGTTGGAAACTAATGGGAAGGAACTTGGGAGCAAAAAGAAAGAAAAAGCATGGAGGTTCACATTTGGGTGAGTGCCGGCTTGGTAGCGTGACAACCATTAATTTTTTGGCCTTATCGTTCGGTGAGTGCTACAATGCTCAATCTCATTGAGCCTGCAGTGCTCGTGTGATAGTGGACTGAAAATCACTTATTGTTTTTGCGCCCAGTTGGGCTAATTTAGGGAGCAGTATTTAAGGGATTCTTAGGTTGTTTACCTAGTTTTTCTCACTTTTAGACTCCATTTTTATTTGCTATTATTCTCTCTCTATATCTCTCTCCATCTTCTCTCTATATCTTCTGTTCTCTATTTTTCTTTCTCTTAGTGATTCCATTAGTAAAGGTGATTCTGGAGATTGTGGCAAGAATTTTTGTTATTATTTTCATGTTCTCTTTTATCTTCTTTATTGTAATCTTCCAACATGGAGGATAGATTTCTTTACTAGTATAGGGATTTCCAGATGGATTGGGTTAATGTTTGAGACCTCTTTTGATATTAAATGCATTGGTTTTCTTATTGTTCTGAGTTTGTATTCCTATAATTATTTACGTGATTGCTATAATCTTTATGGGATAATTAAATTGGCGATCGTCATTTTGGGGAACCTTTTGGGTATAAATTGATAGATTTATTGGTTTATATTTGAAGGAGGATATTAAAATTAACTTTCTAATTAGCGGTTAGGCTATAGCAATGGTTCATTAAATTATTGTGATTTCTAAATAAATTGAGATCCTATTTATTAGTTATTTGCATTGATCAAATTCTAGAGGTCGATTGATCATTGGTAGAATTGCTAGTAATTTATTAGCAATCAAATTCTCTTTCCACGTCGCCTCACCTTCAAGCTTTATGTCTTATCACTTAAATAACTTCCCTCACCTCACACGTCATACATAACCCTTTCATCTTCAACTTTATACACCTTTACCGCTACCAAAACCATTTCATCTTCTCTCGAAAATCTTTCTTCTCGTGACCTTCACCGTTTCCTCAAACCTTCATCGTGGCTAAAAGAAAGCAACTTGATCTCACCATTGACAAAAGAGGACCATTTCACATGTATAATGATCCTAAGATACAAGATCATTATGTGAACACTTCTCACTTAGGAAAGTTGCCCTTGGGAAGGCATTAAGAAAAGAGCTTTTTGAAGAAGTATCCATTCTCAAAGAGGTTTTCTCCTTCTAAGGGTGGGATGAATTCCTGGAGATAAATGATAGAATGTTTCCAGGATTAGTAACTGGCTTTTACTCACAACTAAAAGGTACATCAAACTCATTTATGAAAACATTCATTAGAGATTTCTCTATGGAGATTGGCCCTACAGGACTCTCTAATGTCATCAAAGCACCGTCAAAGGGTATATCTACACCTCCTCACCAAATTGGACTTGCTCTTTGGGAATTAATGAGGGAGACGTGTCCAAGTACCTCACTGACTCCATTATTCACAAGCCATTTGAAAACACAACTTCTATGCTTATGTAAAGGCTAAAAGTATTCACAGTGGTTCAATTTTCAATTCTACGTAGACTAGGAGCACTGACGTGCTTGCAAGTATGGATTGTATGCTTCTTTACTATCTCACGTCCAAAAAGAAAGTCAGCCTGCCAAGGCTTATAATGGACCACATGCTAAGTGCAATCACCAAAGACAAAAGAAGAATGGTTGGAGTACCTTACAGAATGCTATTAACTAGGATATTCTAGCACTTGAACTATCCTCTTGCTAAAGAGTAGTTTGAAGGTACTAAGTACACACCAACCTTATTCACAACCATAAGAAGGAAGCCTTTAACCTCAAGGACCAGTGCTACAAGGCAAAGTCCCAAAATTAGAGATGAATAAGCCAGAAAGTCTTCCTGAGAAGGTTGAAAGAAAAAGAAAAAGGGAAAGGAAAGAGAAAATTGATTCTCATGGATAGTGAGTTTGAGGACTCAAAGGAAGAAAAATCTATTAAGGTTCCTTTGAACAACAAAGAGCAAAGCAGAGACAAGAGCCTCGCATGCCTCCACCTCCTTCAGCTACAAAAAGCGCTTTCTAAAACCATTAAAAAAAAAGAAGATCAAATAAAATGCTTGCTACTCAAATTGGAATAGTGAGAATAAAGGACATAAAGCATAAACTTAGATATTTTTCAAAAGATGTTCCCTCAACCACTACTTCTTTTGGAAATAGCAAGGTATGAAGCTGCTAGTTATGAAGTTGTTTACACATCAAAAGAAAAGGAAGAGGAAGAAGAAATTGCTAAAGCAGAATAAACTATTGAGGAAAATGAGATGTTTTAGAGTAGTGAGAAATCTCAATCCTTGGAGCTAATTGTGGGGAACCTACTGAGGAAGCAACTAAACCAAAAACTATTATAATTCTAATGGTGCCTCAACTTCCTCTTCTTGCAAGAATAGCTCCGTGGAAGAGGAAGAAGAAAGAGCCTCAGAAACTATCTTTCCCTGTGAAGATGCTCCCAGGCTCCTGAATTGCTGCTATTTTGATCCTATTCCTGGTTCTGTTTCTAATCCCGCTCTAGATTCTGTTTATGTTCCTATTTTTGATTCTGGCGTGCTGCCCCTCTACTACTGCTATCACTCTTGTTAAAGTTGCACTTATCCCTACACTCATCACCTTACCCATCACACCACCCGAAAATGAATCACCATCCACCCTACCAACTATTACTTGTCAATACTAAAAATATTGAAGTTAACTCACCCAGATCTAGGGAAACCATTCCCCTAGACATTCCTGAGCCTACACCCAAGGCTGCCCATCAACACCTACCACCATCCATCTTCCACACCAACCTCAACCTTGTAACATCCTCCCAAGTACAACCTCATCCTTAAGTCATGATGTCATACTCAAGAGTTGTTACTTATTAATTAGCGGACCTTTCTTAAGTATCTATAGAAAGCTCGATTTACGTGTGTAATAATTAAGCAAAATTCTATTGAAATATATATATATAACAAAGGAAGTACAACCTTTATTGAATACACAACTAAGTACAAGAGGAAGCTCCTTTATGAGCTTTGGTACATATCATTTCTCTAACATAGTTACGTACATATCCATTCCACTAAATACAACATAATATAAACATTCATTGCTACACTATTGCCATTTTGAGTCCTTTTATGTAGCAACGTCATAGTCCTTTGGCTTAACCTGGAGGCGACACAAAACACAAACACACAGGGGTGAGAATTACATAATTCTCAGTAGGCATCCCAAACATATACGAAAAATCTATGTCATCATCATTGCCCTATCCACTTCAGTTTATCAAGAAAATGTGATCATACAATATAAACTAAAGATTCATTTTAAGGTTTTAAAATCATCCTTTCGAAGTGGGTAGCTTTTAATAATCAACCACTTAGAGTACATATATCAAAATGTTTCAACAATTAATAAATAATCCCAAGGCAACCAATCTAGAGTAAGTTGAGTAGGCATATAATACGTGCAAACTTATCTCAATGTGACATGGTTCCACTTATAGCCATAGAAATCAAGTCAGTGCATTTTCTCTTTTCATTGATGTAGGAAAAACTTAGTTATAGCAACGGGTATTTATCATGGACAATCCCACAATAAATAATTTATACCAAATGGTATCTGGAGTGGTTCACACCACACAAGGGAAATAGTCTGTTTATCAAGACGAGCTCAGTCCTATATGTGATCATCAAACTTCATTTTTTCCCATTTCCGAATCACACAGAATTTATTCCTAGCCGATACGTTTATCGACTCAAAATATTTAGGGAGGTTCCTCTTTTTGTTTCCTTCCCCTCATTCAATCTAAGTCTTGTTTCTGTTTTGTCCATATGTCAGAATATGCACAATTTAAGTTCATATATATTCTCTTTTCACAAATGCATGCATAAGCCACATGTAGGTATTTCATTCACAATGCAATTTCAATTATGTCTCATAAACCACTCTTTATTTCCTCTAGCATGCATTGTGTCACAAGTCATATGGCCAAATAGGTAACATCAAATACTTTGTTCTCAAAAGCATGCTTACATTACAAGTAGGTATTCAATCATATTAGAGGCCCATTCATGCCTCATGGATAAGTAATTGAAATAATTAGCATGCATTTATATGCCACACACTTGGACTAGATATCATTTTACCATAAATTTTCAGCCATTCTCACATCCCAGCACCTTGGCAGATTTATTGTCCTAGGTACAACATTTAATTGCCATATCAAACGGCTATTTCAAGAGCCAAAAAAATTTGACATGACACTTCAATGTGTATAGAATAACTTGTAAAAATTTCAGGACAAACAGAGCTCTATATCTACTTTAGTAAAATGTACAAATTTAGTGGTCAGGGGCCACCAATTCACAGTCAGACTTTAGTTCCAAAAATTTTTAACCCTAGTAATTAATGGAATCAAGGCACAAGAAAATTTACAGTGATACTTAATATGTTAAAAACTTCATGTAAAAATTTCATGGGCTAATTCAATCAATTTCTATGATAATAAATTCAGACAAATTTATTGCTTCAGTTTCAACAACCAAGACAGCATCAGTCACATTTCGGTTCTTGATTTTTTTGAGGCAGTAAAATTTAAATTCAACACCCAAGAAAATTCATGTAGTTATTTTAAGATGTTAACTCCAACATATAATTTTTATAGCTCATGAAAACACCCACAAATATACCAGAAAATTCGTGCACCACTGCTGCCTGCAGGAAACCTGCAGCCTAGTCCAAACTTCTTTTGATAAAAACCATTTTCTAACACCATCCAAACACCACACCAAAATTCATACATCAATATCAATATAATATCACTCAATAAAACTAGAAATTTCGGACCTAGCTCAAGCCAAAACAGATCAGAAAAATTTGACAAAAAAAGACAACAGAAACCCTACTTTTGGTGAGCTAATGACTCCTTGGCCCCAAGGTACTCTAAGATTGCCTTCTTGCTCAAAGCTCCCCAAATCAATCCAAACTCCTTCTTAATTCAGTGAGGGTGAAGATAGAAAGGTAAGGATTGGTGAGGAAATGAAATTCCAATTGGTTAGATTTGTAGATCTTGAGGTGTAGAACATGTTTTGTGAAGAGATCTTGAGGTTTTATCAAGTTTAGGCTAGGGTTTATGAAGCTTCAAGTTTGTTAATGGAGTTTGAGAGGAAGAATAATGGAGGAGAGGTTCTTGGAGTGTGCTGGCCGAATTTTCAAGAAAGGAAATGATAAGATATTGATTTTATGAGTTTATGACAAAATCCATAATAATTTCAAGTACAAAATGTTTTTTTTCTTAAAGATAAATGTAGAAATTTTTTGTAAGCATCCTATTGGTCCTAATAAAGTGACAATGGTGTGGCTTCTTCTAAGCCACACACTTGTCTAGTTGGTGGCAAACTTGCATTGCAAGTTTCATTCGGTAAGAAACTGTACATTGATATTTTACCGAAGGGTAAACACCGTACCGATTGAACAATATTGCCCGAAAATTAATTTTAAGTATAAAATTATCATTCCCACCTATTTATAACCTTATTCCCATGTTTTCCTAATTTTGGGCACCTTGGGGCCGAATTTAGGTTTAGCTGTCAGGCCGAAATTTTTTTAAACGTCTGTTGGCCACCCTCATCGTTGTTAAACTGTTATATTTTTAAAATTACAACTAACAAAGCTTAAATTAATTTTTAAGCAATTTTCGGGTGTTACAAATCTAAGCCTCCAACAAGTCTCACTAAGGTTCAACTTCTTCTCATAATCAAGACACATGGCCTCAAGATTGGATAGTGTAACACCTAATATTTAACCCAACACACCTAGGACGTATTTAGATTAATTATTAGTTATTACTTCCCTTTAAAAGCTTATTTGTAAAACTAATAGCAGAAAATACAGGTAACATTTTTTTTTTGAAATATGTAAAACAAAATGCAAGCCATCGAGTACTACATAAGCGAAACGTAAAGCATAAAGAAAATAAATCATGCAATACCAAAGCAAATAAGAACACCTCAATCATAAGAACAACCATCATAATATTAAAAAACATCATTTGATACATTAACTGAAATATAAAAAGGCATAAAGTTATACCCATGTAAGTAGGCAGAGCTTGTAGTACAAGAAACAGAAAATCCAGGATAGAGCAGAAACATAAACGGCAAATACATTAGTGCCCTAAAGATACAACCGACTAAAAGCGAACCCTCCCCTCTAAAGCCTACGGATGACGCTAATCCGAATGGGGAGATGTGGCCCTCAACCCGAAGATCCTCCATATGGCCCAACGAAGCGAGGGCGTGGGTAACTAGACCAGCGGACCAGTGTGTGCTCTCCGCTGAGGGGTGCTGGCCTCCAGCTACCAGCACACCTCACAAGCCTCGGCTTGAGTACCATGTCCTCGCTACCCCTGACGACGATTATAGGCACCAAGGGTCTGGAGCCTTCTGAGCAGGGGTCCGCGGAGAATCCTCAGACAGGTCCCTCTCACAGTGAGGACGAGGGAATGACCAGGATAGTCGCTTACTACCGAAGACAAAGGTCGGGCACGGCGGATCTACAAGTCACCTGGCTGCGTCATTTGTAGATTAAATCATTGCTGGAAGGAGAGGTCGGTACGAAGTTGGAGACCGAAATGAAAACTGTCTGATGTACGCAAAAGATGACAGTGGCATCGACCCTCAAAATGATATGGCTGATGCTTCGGTCATAATGTACCTCCCATACTAGCATATCAACGAGTATCACAAACAAATTGTACCACCTATTTGAACTTAAAGACTTAACGGGAAAGAGAGGAAAGAGGGGTCAGAATCTTGCTAAAGAGGCTCAAGGAGGAATCCTCCTATCCTAATGTCATCTCACGTCCTAAGAACCTTGGGTTTATTATGAAAAGGTTAAACATGCAAAGGTTCATTATGAAGTTTTCATAAAAGCATTTATCCAAGGTCCGTGTCTTTTATGATGAATCTTAATGAATCATATGCAGCATAGCAAAACATGAATTCATGGTAGGTTTATGCAAGCAAACCATACAATATGTCACCCAATTAATTCTCATATAAGTGGCATGTAATTTCTACTGATCAACCTCTCTCTTTCATAAGCAAAATGTTTCACATCTTTTCTCGTTTTCTCAAAACTTGTGACATCATGGTATTAAAGAGAGCAACTGACCCTCTTATACCTATGGATGAGCTCATACCTCAACCAGGTAGTCATGTTCCTTACTTATCCTCTTGATAAGCATATCATAATCATAAAAATAATCCCGAACTTTGAGAGTACCCGCAAGGGACTGAAGGATCACCCATCATGGGACTTTTTCCTTCTCCTAAATGCATCAACTGTTAAGACCAGTGACTTTGTCCCTTTTGGGGATAATGTCAATGCCTTCACGATTTCACCTTTTTCTCATCGTAGGAGAATACATTTCCTTTAAAATTTGCATCAATTGGTTTCTTCCTAACTTCCCTAAATTGATCATTGCTTCACTCAAACACAATTTTTACACATTTTAACACCATAAAACAGAATTTATACAGTGGCCAGGTACACAAGGCAGAATCGATTATAGCTCATATAAGTCACATAATTTCATGATTTAAAGCATATAAGTTACTAGTTTTCTCTTGGAACAATTTAGGAAACTCAAAACTCCTTTAAAAACCAATTTATCTCATTAATATCATGAAAATACAAGTGAGGTCAGTAGCTAAATTATTTTGTTCATAAAATAGTTTTAAAACATAAAATCTTGTTCATAGCATTCTTTACACCTAAGCTTAGAAAAATTCCAAGACATAGGCTATGGGCACTTATGATTAGATAAACTCATATCAAGTTCATCATCATCATCACAAGGCCGAAATGGCTTCCTTGGGATGCCTCCATTTTCTAAAACTTTATGTAGGATACTTGGGCAAGTCTTTGAGCTCTAGAATGTTAAGTGATGGCATAAACATAAACATGCTATGCATCTTATTTTATTCTTCATTAGAAAGTAAAGTGAGAGGATAAAATAAATATGAGATGCAACCTCATTATTATCTTTAAAGATTAAGTGATGACTTGAAATATAAACATGAAATGTAAGCTTGGAAATTTAAACATGATGATGCAAGTTCATTTAGTTATTCTTGAAAGCTTAGTGATGGCATCAAAATAAATATGATATGCAAGGCATAAACTTAAACATGAATGCAACTCATTTTATCTTAACTAGAGCTCTTGCAAGACTTTAGAGGAACATCACAACCTTAACCCAATATGTATCTTAACAACATAAAGTGAGCTTTAGAGTTCTTAGCACCAAGTCTTCAAAGAAGTCTTTGGTTTAAACTTCATCATCAAGCTCAAGGAAATGGACTAAGACATAAACCTCAACACTTATCTAAACAAACATAGAAAGAACTACTCATATTCTTTATTTTATTGCTCATGGGCTTCAATTTAGAGTAAACTCTTAGAATGCCAACTTAAAGGTTGGCAAGGGTAAGCTTAGAGCTCTTTGAAAACATATGATTAATTTTCTTAACAAAACTTTTAGTGATCTACTTAACATTTTTCTCAAACTTTGATTAAATAAGGAAGTGGAAACCAAAACCATTAAGGAAAAAGGAAAAGAGAACTTAAATCTTTGAGCAAGGAAAAGGAAAGAAACCAAAAGCATATATGGTCCAAGGCCAAGTTTTTCAAGCTTTAGAGGTTTCTCACATGGCATCACAAGACCATTATCTTGAAACCTCATCATCAAGCTAAAGTTTTTCATATGGAAAGGCTCCAAGGTCGAAAATGAAAGGAAGAGAGGAAGAGTTGAAACCAAGAGAAAACTAGAACTTTTCTTAAAGAAAGCAAGTAAAACTTTGAAAATAAAACCCCTACCTAAAGAAGTCTTGAAAGAAATGAGAAGAAGCTTGTGTTCTGAAGGAATGAGAAGACAAAATCTTCTCTTGAATGGCAATGAAGGTTCGGCCAAAGAAAGAACTCAAGGAAGATGATTTTTCCTTGAGAAAGTAAGCTTGGAAATGGAAAGGTTTGGTGTTTGAGAGGTGGTTTGATGTGAGGGAGTGGTGGTTTAAGGTTGTTTGTGGTGGATTATGGTGGTGGAAAGGTTTCTTTGAGGGAGGAGGAAGAAGAACAAGATGAAGATAACTTTGAAAGAAAATGAGAGAAAAAGCAAGAAAGCTAAACTTGGCAAGGCTTCTAAAGTGTAACAAAGTTCTTCAAAGCTTGGTATTTATAGAAAATTGAAACATGGAGGCTGATTTGAGGAGGAGTGGCCGACGGTTCCTTGGCCATTTGGGGGAGGAAAATATCTTTTGAATAGGTATGGGCTTAGGCAAGGCAAACATGATTGAAAGCATGGGCAAGGTATGACTTGAGGTATGGCCTTTGAGTAAAACAAAATCAACATGTGATGATTATGGAGGGGAGTATTTGGCAGCTTTGTGCAGCCAAGGGGAGGATGATTTATTCATGTAATTGTGGTTTAGTGATGTGCTTAGGTGTTTCTTTGATTAAGGTTTTGATTAGGAGTTTGTAAGAAAGTGTTTAGGTGAGGTAACGACAATTAAGGTTGTCAAGACTTGATTAGGGAGTGATCTTGCTAGATTAACAAATTAAAACCATTCTTTAGTCAAATGAAGGTATGGGCACAATTCCTTTATTTAAGGAATTGGAGAAGAAAAATACTATTCAAGATTCCATGACTAGGAATCTTGAATCAAAGATGTAATTAGAGTTTAACCAAGCAATCTTAGGTTCTAATTAACCTTAATAAATTATTTTGACTCTAGATTAATTAGAAATAAATTAATCTTTGATTAGAGCCTAATATTGCTTAGGTTTGCTTAATTACGTCATTAAACTCATGAAACTATTTTAGGGGCAAAATGTAATTTTGCACTAAACTACTCCAGAACCTCCTGGCAGGACTGAACATCAAAAACCACTCATAAACATCATTCCCAACTTCCTGGAAAAGTTCTGGGCTCAGCACCTACCGCGTAAAAGCTCAAGGGTATTTTGGTCATTTTGAGCCGAAAGTTGGAAAACGAGATTTTCACCTTGATATCAAACATTACAGTTATAATCCCCTTCAAACGTTGAGTTGACCAATTGAGGACTGCGGGTCGTGACCCTCGAATTCTGGGAAAAATGGCCTCAGGGCATTTTGGTCATTTGTACTCAAAGAAAAATTAGGGCGTTACAGATAGGGTTGAAGCCTCTAATAGGGAGATTGGCGGCAATAAAAGACATGAAGAGCTGCGCCTAGCTTCTTAGGAGCTAAGAAAGACGAGCCGATGATGGCATGGTTTCCAACACACCCTTTTTGATAATGCCAAAAGAGGAAAAAAGAAGAAGAAGATGAAGAAAATAAAGAAAAATCTTCTGTCTAAGAAATCAAGAGGTCAATCTTCATGATCACACCATGCAGCATTTATCATTCATTTTTGTTCATTTTTTTTGTTTTCTTCTGAACATTTTATTATTTGTTATTGCTCTGTATCTTGAACTATTACTATGATACATATATGATAAGTTCATCTTTTTTAGGATGATAAGTTTATATATATATATATATATATATATATATCTTACTTGAAGACCTTATCATATATCTTGATGTATGTCATATGTAACACCCTAAAAATTATTTAAAAATTAATTTGATATTTATTAGGCATAATTTCAAAAATCTGACAATTTTAGCGATAATGAGGATAACCCAATGAATGAGTGAAAAAAAAATTTCAGGTTGGTGTAAATAGTGTGACATGTTTAACATCCTTCCAAGTACAACATTATCCTTAAGTCATGACATTATACTTTAGAGTTGTTACTCATAAATTAGTGAACCTTTCTCAATTATCATAGCAAGATTGATTTTAATGGGTAGTAACTAATTCGTGGTTTATTAAATATATATAACAAAAACAAAAAAATTTATTGAATACAGAGTTAAGTACCAAAGGAAGCTCTTCTATGAGCTTTAATACACCTCTGTTCTCTAATATAGTTACATATATCCATTCCACTAAATACAACACAATAAAAGCATTAATTACTACACTATTGCAATTCTAGTTCTTTTGTGTAACAGCATCATAGTCTTCTAGCTTAACTTGGAGACGACACAGAAACACAAACACATAGGGGTGAAATTATACAATCCTCAGGATGGCAACTCCCAATACACAATCATAATGTCATCGTCATCGCCCAAGTCGGTTTATTAGGAAAAAGTGATCATACAATACATATTAAAGATTCATTTTAAAGTTCTAAAATCTCTTTTTGGGTAGCTTTTAACAATCAATCACTTAGTGCACATATATCCTAATGTTACAATGAATAGTAATTATCCAGATTTTTCAGAATTACATGAGTATGCATATGATAATCAGTGAAATTATTTCAAAGTGACCTGTCTTCACTTGTGGCCATAGAAATCAAATCACCACATTTTTTTCTTTTTCATTGACATAAAAAAGATTAGTTTATACCCAATAGGTATCTTTCGTGGACAACTCCACAATAAATAGTTTATACCAAATGGTATTTATAGTGGATCACACCACATTAGGGATAGACTATTTATCAAGAATTGCTCATTCTTAGCGTGATCATCAGACTTCATTTTTTTTCCTTTTCTAAATCACAGACAATTTATTCCTAGCCGATACACATTACCAATTTAAAAATATCCTTGGAAGTTCCTCTTTTTGCCTTCCTCTATAATATCAAGGAAGTTCCCTTTTTGCCTTCCCTTATTCAACCTAAGTCTTGTTTTGTTTTATCCATATGTCAGAACATGCACGATTGAAGTTTATACATTCTCTTTCTTTTTTGAAATGCATGCATAAAGCACATATATGCATTTCATTCACAATGAAATTTCAATTGGTGCATGTTCTAACATATGGATAAAAGAAACAAGACTTAGGTTGAATGAGGAAGGCAAAAAGAGGAACTTCCTTAGATATATTATAGGGGAAGGCAAAAGAGGAACTTCCCAAGGATATTTTCAGTTGGTAGACGTATCAGCTAGGAATAGAGTCTGTGAGATTCAAAAATAGAAAAAATGAAGTCCAATGATCACGTATAGAATGAGCTCAATCCTGACAAGGCAAGTTATTTCCCTTATGTGGTGTGATCCATTATAAATACCATTTGGTATAACTATCTATTGTGGAGTTGTCCACAAAGATACCTATTGGGTATAAACTCAACTCTTTCCTATATGAATGAAAAGAGAAAAAATGCACTAATTTGATTTCTATGGCCACAAGTGAACATAGTTCACTTTGAATAATTTCACTATGATTATCATATGCATACTCATGTCATTCTGAATTGTCCACCTGGGATGATTTACTATTTTGTAACATTAGGATATATGTGTACTAAGTGATTGATTGTTAAAAGCTACTTACTTTGGATGGATGATTTTAAAACTTTAAAATGAATCTTTATGTGTATTGCATGATCACATTTTCCTAATAACGTGGCTTGGGTGATGACGATAAATGACATTATGATTGTGTACTGGGAGTTGCCCTACTGAGGATTTGTATAATTCTCACCCCATATGTTTGTGTTTTAGTGGTCTCCAAGTTAAGCTAGAGGACTATGATGCTGCTACACAAAGAACTTTGAATTGCAATAGTGTAATAATTAATGCTTTTATTATGTTGTATTTAGTGGAATGGATATGTATGTAACTATATTCAAGAACAGAAGTGCATTAAAGCTCATAGAAGAGCTTCCTTTTATACTTAACTATGTATTCAATAAATGTTTTGTTTCTTTGTTATATATATTTAATAGAACCACAATTAGTTACTACCCATTCAATCGATCTTGCTATAGATAATTAAGAAAGGTCTACTAATTTATGAGAACAACTCTTAAGTATAATGTCATGACTTAAGGATGATGTTGTACTTGGGAGAATGTTACATTATGGTATTAGACCAAAAAGAGTTCTCTAACTATGTTAACAAAATTGTACAAATTTAGTGATCAGAGACCACTTATCCATAGTTCAAACAGGATTCTCATAACCTTTAACCCTAGCAAATGATTGAATCAACTCAAAATAAAATTCATGGTGATACTTCATATATTATCAAGTTCCTATAAAAATTTCAAAGTGTAAATCAATCATTTGCTATGGTAATAAAATTAGGAAATTTTACAACTTCAAGTCTCAATGATTTAAACAACATAGGTACCATTTTGATCTTTGATTTTTTTAAGCCAGTATACCTTAGAATCAATACTCAAGAAAATTCATGTAGTTAGTTTAAGATGTTAGCTTCCATATATAATTTTTCCATCTCATAAACATAACCACAATTATGTCTAAAAATTCATGAAATTTCCTTGCTTGCAGCCAAACAGGAATTCCAGCAAGCTAGTCAAAACTTCTTTTGACAAAATGAGTTTTTTAACCTTATCCAAACACTCCAAAAAATTAAAACATAAATTTCAACATAATATCAACCAATATAACTAGAAATTTCGAATAAAACTCATAAAAAATTCTCAAAAAAATTTGAAAGAAAAGGACCAAAGAAAACCCTACTCTTGAAAGCTAGTGTATCCTTGGCTCTATGATGCTCCAAGATGGATTCCCTTCACTCTAAAGCTCCCAAATCAAACCCAAACCCTTCCTAGTCAGTGAGGAAGTAAGGTATCAAGGTGAGAATTGATGGAGATTTAAGATTTTAATTAGTTAGATTTGTAGGTATTGAGGTGTAGAACAAGTTTAGTGAAGGAAGTTTGGGGTTTTATCAAGTCTAGGCTAGGAAAATGGAGGTTTGAATCCAGTTTCTTTGATGTTCTTGAAGAAGCATAATGGTGTTTATTTGGTTTCCTTCTTGGTTGAGAAATGAAAGATGGAAAATGACAAAGTTTGGTGGCTTTAAATGGTTTAGATTAGGTTGTAAGAATTGTTTAATATGAAATCTATACTCTTTGACCAAGCAAACAAGATGAATGGCTAGGATTTGATCTTGTAATTCAAGATTAAATCTTATCCTTACACTTGGCTTGAATAGATATACATTATCCATTTATAATGATTAAACTATCTTTAAATGTTAGAAACGCATCCAAAATTTACCGAACGGTAATACCGTACCGGGTAATTAGATATTGCCCGAAAATTAATTCCAATTATAAAATCTTTATTCTTAACTATTTCTAACCTCAACCCCTCTCTTTCTTTGTCCCGAGCATTTTCCTGTCCAGGATTTGAGGTTTCCGTCATCTAACGGGCCCATGGGCCCGTACAATTGTATTCACCCTGGCCTGAAGTTTTTTTTTTGAGAGGCCGTTGGGTCATCCTCATCATTGCTAAACTAGAATTTTGAAATTACGACTAATAAAGCTCAAATTAATTTTTAAATAATTTTTAGGGTGTTATAACTTGTGGGCTCATAGGCCCATGGGGATAACCGAAACCTTAGATTTGGGACCAAGAAATGCCCATAATTGAGAAAACATAGAGTTAAGGTTAGAAATAGTTAGAAATAAATATTTTATATCTAGAATTTAATTTCTGTCAATACCTGTAATTACAGGTATGGTGTTTTACCCGTTCGGTAGAGTTTTGATGTGTGATTTTTAACATCGTACAAGTTACTTAGTGGCCAAGTAACCTTTACCAATGACTTTATTCCAAGTGGATGACAAAGATTGAAACTTGAAAAGCAAGTTTTAATCATGGTCTTTCATTTATTATTATTTTACTTGGGTGCCAATATCTCATCCGTTCTGGAATTTCAGTATGCGATTTTAATACCGAAAAGCTACTTGCTCACTAAATTAATGTGAGCCACTTATCTTGAGCCAAGTGGATGGCCAAGCTTCATTCTTTGACCAACAAACCAAATCTTAGCCATCTATTTCACTATTTCTTTTGAAAAAGGAACAAATACCCATTTTGACTACATTTACACCAAGATAAAGATAAATCATCAAACCTTATCACTCCAACCCATCAATTTCGGCCAAACCACCCTAAGTTACAGCCTTCATCTTCTTTCAAGCCATAATTGACAAGGTTCAAAGCTTGCAAAAACCTAGCTCAAAGTCACTAAAACACCAAGATCCTTTTATAAAACTTCTTCTACTCCTCATAATCTATCAAATGAACCGATTGAAATTTCATTTCCTTACTATTTCTCAGCTTGATACCTCATATCCTACTGCCTAAGGGAGGTTTTGATGTTGGTTTGAAGGCCTTTAAGTGAAGGGAATCATTCTTGGAGCATCCTTTGGAGTCAAGATCTCTAAAGTTCCAAAGAGTAGGGCTTTTGAATCTCTTTTACTTCAAATCTGTTTTTATGCCTTGGTTACTAATTTAGCTCAATATTTTTAGTTGTATTCATTGATAATATATGAATATCGATGTATTAATTTTGGTGGAGTGTTTGGATGATGTTAGAAAACCCATTTTGGCAAAACAAGTTTTGAAACTTGTTGCTAGAATTCTCGGATTTATACTGGCAGGTTATGGTTCATGATTTTTCTAAAGCATTTGTAGATGGATTCATGTGTTAAAAATTTTATATGATGAAGCTAACATATTAAGGTGTTTCCAATTTTTTTCTTGGGTCTTAAAATTGATTTTTACTATTTTCTAAAAATCATAAACCAACACTATTGTTGAGTTGTTTGGAAAGTCAATTCTAAAGCTCTAAGATTGTCTAATTTTATTAGTATACCAAATGATTGAATTTTCCTGTGAAATTTTTACAATGTTTTGAGGACATATCTAAGCCCAACCCTGAATTTTTTGTATGATTTTATATTTTCATTTGATAGAGTAATAAAATTGGGAACTATGGCTATTGGCTGTAAATAAGGGGTTTTTGACCTCCAAATTTATCTAATTTTGTTAACATAGTTAGAGAATAATTCTTGCTCTAAATTGTTACAAGACCTTGTAAACATATTGAAGTGTCTTAGATGATTTTATAGCCTCTGAATTAATTGTTTGATATGAAATAAATTTTGTGCTACAATGGTATGAAATCTCTAAATTGCTGGAAATGAACCCAAAACAGCAAGTAGGAACTTCAATTGTGCATGTTCTGACATATGGATAAAACAGAAATAAGTCTTAAATTAGGAAAAAAGGAAAGGGAAAAAGATGAATTTTCCTTTTGTGGAGTTGTCCACTGCAATATGGTTGGTATGAATTTCCCTTGTGTGGAATTGCCCATTGGGTACCGTTTGGTATGAATTATCCCTCTATGGAGTTGTCCACGTAGATACCATTAGGTATGAATTACCCATTGTGGAGTTGTCCACTACGGATACCATTGGTATGAACTAAGTCCTTTCTATGTCGATAAAAGAGAAAAATGCACTAAACTAATTTTTACGGCCATAGGTTAAAGCGGGCCACTGAATTGAGATATATGGCCATAAGTTAGAGCAGGGCCCTTTAAGATAATTTCACTATAATTGACATACATATATTTATATAATATTGAGTTATGTTGTTTAGCATTATTTAATATGACCTTGAGCCTTATGTTACCTGTGAATTAAGTGATTCAATGATAAAAATAACCCACTGAATTATGATTTGGAACTTTAAAAAAATGAACCGTTGTTATGTAATGCATGATCACCTTTTCTTAATAAACCGAAGTGGCTGGGATGATGACAATGACATTATGATGGTGTATTTGGGGAATTTCCCTATTGAGAATTTGTATAATTCTCATCCATATGTGTATGTGTTCCCATGTTATCTCAGGTTGATCAGAAAAGGTAAAGCCGCCATAAGAAAGACTAAATTGGAGTTGCAGTAGTTTAGTGCCAGAAACTTGTATTATAGTACTTAGTTGTATGTATATGAATATAAATATAATAGAGAACATATGTGTATTAAAGCTCATAGAAGAGCTTTCTTTTGTACTTGATTTTGTATTCAATGAATGTTTGGTTTCTTTGTTATATATTTTAATAGAACCACGATTTAGTTACAACCCAATTTGATCGATTTTGCTATAGATAATTAAGAATGGTCCACTAAATAATAAGTAATAACTCCTAAAGTACGATGTCATCACGTAAGGATAATGTTGTATTTGGGAGGATGTTACATCGTACAAGTTTTAAAATTATGCTTTGATACATCCATCATATGCTTTGACATATTTTATGTTTAGCTCGATACATATCTTTTATAGCTCTAATATATATAATCTTTTACGCTCTAGATGTATGCTCTGTCACATAATCTTGAAGTTTTCTCATATGCAAATCATGCTCTGATACACATGTTTAGGTGTTATGACAAAATGCTATATGTTGCTCTCATAGACATAAACATGTGATCATCTCTTTTTAGCTTCAGAACTTCCTTTGTACTCAAAGCTTATCCATTGCATGTTTCTATGCACTCTGTGTTTGCACCGTGTTTCAAAAATGATTTGGATAAAAGTCATGCTACGTAAATATTCAATGTCAAGAATAAATATCATGAATATTATCCTCTTTATTCTTTTTCGCCTAAGTTCAGAAAGTCAAATGACTTAAAATCAAACTGTTTTTATTTAGATAGTTTAAATGCTCCAACCTTTCCCAAAACAATTTGCTCTAATACTTGTCAGAAGTGTTCTAATATACTTCAAAAACCTTCTTTAAAATAAAATAGCTCTGATTCCTATCACTTAAGGTTACAAAATGTCTTGATCTCATCTACGTCATACCTAACTCAAGGTTGAGATGTGTTGATCTCATCTGCATCACACCTAAAGAATGAGACTTTCTGAAAACTCTATCAAATATATTTTGAAAGACTATAGGTTTATCTTGATCCAATATATGCTCATATATTTCTTTCAAAATATCTCCAAAAGATTTTGTCCAAATTGGGTTTGTCACCATAAAAAAGGGGAGATTGTTAGCTCCAGAACCTTGTAGGAAGCATCAACGCTTAGTGTTTTGAGTGATAACAAAACCAATTTCATGAAAATATTTTGACGAATAACTAATGTTTTGCTTGAGTATCTTGAGTATATAAATAGGTTCTTTCTCATTATCATACAACTTCATGAACAACTGTTATTTACACGAAACCATGTGTATACATGTTGAATCTCACTCAAAGAGATTTAGAACTTAAATGAGACGTTAGTATAGGAAAAACACTAAAGGAAATTATCAAGAACAAGAAACCAAGACTCAGATATTCAAAAAGTACCACACAGCTTTAAAAGTGTTATTCAAGTGAAGATTTCAATCAAACTCTGAAGCAATATGTGGTTTCCATCTTCAATCATCATGATCGTGATATATCTATTACAAAAAGCTCTAATTGAAGTGTAGAAGATAAAAAGCAAAGTCCAGAAACTAAAACATCACTTCAAAAAGCACATTTAATATAAATGGTGCACTTTATAGAAATAGGAGGGAAACTTTGAAATTAAAAGTTTAAAGTCAAACTCAGTCAATGACTAAAGTGACATCTCTTTTCAACTTGGTCACCTGCCCCAACTTCTAGGAAAAAAGTTTAGAAATCTCATTCAAAAGTAAAAAGTAACTTGACGCAGAGCTACTTTTCTAGATTTTATTTCCAAGACACAAAAAGAAGATTAACATGTGTCACTAAGAAAATAGATCAAGGGCAATGATCATAAATGAAGATCAAGTATAAAAAGAAATGGTGTGCTTACAACTAAAAAGACTTTTGATCATTACCTGTGTTGAAATGCTAAAGAAATTTTCCCTCCTCTTCTATAAAACTATTACAGCTTGTAATAAGTTTCATCTCTATAAAAATCTTCTTTATACATTCTTATTAAATTATATGTTCTTCCTAGGAAAATAGTAAGAAAAGTCACCCAAGTTTTCAGCTCACACATTGTTTCATCTTGAGAAAACTTGAATGTTTGTCGTTCGAGTGAACTAACCTAAACACTATCTTTGTAACCTGATCTAGTAGTGATTGTTGTGAGGTAGCTTGAAGAGGCTAGTCAAAGACTCTTGGAGGTGACAGGAGTGAGGTACCGGCCACATGAGATAGCTTGAGAAGGCTATTCAAAGACTATCTAACTTTCTTAGGGTTGAGAAAGGGTTGGTTAGTGGAACTCAACGGTTTTTGAGAACTAGATATAGGCAGTGTAGCTGAACCTAAAAAAACTCTATGTAATGTCTTCTCCTTCCTTGAATCTCCTTTATATTCCGTTCTATGCATATTATATGTGTTTGTCTAAAAATCCCTCTTTAACTCACTTTTCATATCTCTATTTTAGTTCAAAAAGTCACTTTCTAACATATACTAACATTAATTCCACGCACTTCAAGCTCACTCTTGGTAGTACTTGTTTAAGTTTTTCAAGATCAATATAGGAAAGAAAAGTCGAAGCACAATTCAACCCCCTTCTCATGCATTTTCCAACCTACAGATACTACTTTGAAAAAATATTTTATGGCGGGATAATTCTTGGTCTTTTTGAGTTTTCTCTCCCATACCGCCTCAACTTCTAGACTTTATGTCATGTCACTTTAATAACTCCCATGTTTCACACGCCACATAAAACCCCTCACCTTCAACCTTAAACATTTTTCCCTTAACCAAAACCTTCATCTTTTGCAAATCCTCTTTCCTCAACCTTGAAACCATTTTATCGTCTCCTGCAAAACCTCTATTCTCACAAATCTTTAAAACCCCAATCTCTTCTCCTTTTATCTTCTTAAACCAAAACTCAAATGGCAGAAGGAAAACAACTCAACCGAAGCATAGCTTAACATCTTCCTAAGTATAACATCCGTCTTAAGACATGACATCAAGCTCAGGAGCTTACTTATAAATTAGTGGACCTTTCTTGGATATCTATAACAAGTTTGACTAATTCGTGTAATAACTAAGTCGTAATTCTAGTAAAATACATAACAAAGAAACCAAAACATTTATTTAATACAAAGTACAAAATACAAAAGGGAAGCTTTTCTATGAGCTTTAATTCATATTTGTTCTCTATTACACTTACAAACATAACATATGACTAAGTATAGTAAAGTAAAAAAAAAATATTAACTACTAAACTACTTCATCCGCTCTTCATGTAGCAGCCCATTGTTCTCTAGATCAACCTGGAGGCGATATAGGAACACAAACAAGCAGGGGTGAGAATTATACAATTCTTAATAGGGCAACTCCCCAGTTAGACACTTATACCTGTCATCGTCATCGCCCCAGCCACTTTGGTTTATCAAGAAAATATGAGCATACAACATCTATCAAAGGTTCATTTTAAAGTTCAAAAACTATCTTTCCGAAGTGGATTTCTTTTAGCATTCACTCACTTAACGCATATATATCATGGAGCTCAAACATATAATAAGTAGCTCAAATCAAGAGCTTATGTAACATCCTCCCAAGTACAACCTCACCCTTAAGTCATGACATTGTACTAGAGAGTTGTTACTTATTAATTAGTAGACCTTTCTTAAATATCTATAGAAAGCTCAATTTACGTGTGTAATACCTAAGCGAAATTCTATTGAAATATATATATAACAAAGAAAGTACAACCTTTATTGAATACACAACTAAGTACAAGAGGAAGCTCCTCTATGAGCTTTAGTACATATCACTTCTCTAATGTAGTTATATACATATCTATTCCACTAAATACAGCATAATAAAAACATTCACTACGACACTATTGCCATTCCAAGTCCTTTTCAGAGGCATCATAGTCCTCTGTCTTAACCTGGAGGCGACATGGAAACACAAACACACAAGGGTGAGAATTACATAATTCTCAGGAGGCATCCCAAACATATACAAAAAATCTATGTCATCGTCATCGTCCAGCCACTTTGGTTTATCAAGAAAATGTGATCATACAATATAAACTAAAGATTCATTTTAAGGTTCTAAAATCATCCCTCCGAAGTGGGTAGTTTTTAATAATCAACCACTTAGAGTACATATATCAAAATTTCTCAACAATTAATAAATAATCCCAAGGCAGCCAATCTAGAGTAAGATGAGTAGGCATATAATACGTGCAGTGAACTTATCTCAATGTGACATGGTTCCACTTATGGCCATAGAAATCAAGTCAGTACATTTTTCTCTTTTCATTGACATAGGAAAGACTTAGTTATACCCAATAGTATTTGTCGTGGACAATCCCACAATAAATAATTTATACCAAATGGTATCTGGAGTGGTTCACACCACACAGGGGAAATAGTCTGCTTATCAGGACGAGACAACCCATACGTGATCATTAAACTTCATTTTTTTGCATGTCCAAATCACACACAGATCTATTCCTATACGTCTATCAATCAAAATATTTAGGGAGGTTCCTCTTTTATTTCCTTCCCTCATTCAATCTAAGTCTTGTTTCGTTTTGTCCATATGTCAAAACATGCACAATTTAAGTCCATATATATTCTCTTTTATCAAATGCACACATGAGCCACATGTAGGTATTCAATCACATTAGAGGCTCCAATATGTCTAGAAGACCTTGTAAAAATTTCAAGACAAACAGAGATCTATAGCTACTTCAGTAAAATGTACAAATTTGGTCAGGGCCACCAATAAGTCCAACCCAGTTCCCAAAATTTTTAACCCCAGTAATTGATGGAATCAAGGCACAAGAAAATTTACAGTGATACTTCAATATGTTAATAACTTCATGTAAAAATTTCATGGGCTAATTCAATCAATTTCTATGATAATAAATTCGGAAAAATTTATTGCTTCAGTTTCAACCAAGACAGCATCAATCACATTTCGGTCCTTGATTTTTTTGAGGAGTAAAATTTAAAATCAACACCCAAGAAAATTCATATAGTTAGAAAGATGTTAAATACAACATATAATTTTTATAGCTCATGAAATTACCCACAACTATACCAGAAAATTCATGCATAATTACTGCTTAGGACAACTAGGAATCCAGGCTTAGTCCCAATTTCCTTTGAGAAAAACCCTTTTCTAACCCCATCCAAACACACCACCAAAATTTAAACATCAATATCAACATATTATCCATCAATACAACTAGAAATTTTGGACCTAGGTCATGCCAAAACAGATCAGAAAAATTTGACAAGATAAGAAGGCAAAAACCCTACTTTGAGTAACCTATTAGCTCCTTGGCTTCAAGATTAACCAAGCTTGCTTCCTTCTCCTCCAAAGCTCCCAATCCAACTTCAAACCCCTCTGATATCAGTGAGGTATGAGGTACAAGGCAAGGTTTTGCTAAGGAATAGAGATTTTGTTCGGTTAGATTTGTAGAGATCAAAGTGTAGAACAAGTTTAATAAAGGAACTTTGAGGTTTCCACAACTCTAGGCTAGGGTTTTTGGGTTAGAACTCAAGATCAAGCTCTTGAAGATGAAAATGGTGGCTGGTTCTTTCCTCCCTTGCTGGCCAAAATTCATGCTTAAAGAAGAAGGATTTGGCTTATTGAACAAGCTTTGGACATGTGTTGATCTTATAACAATTGCATGAAGATATTATGTGATAAAGCAAAATGGATGACTACGATTTAATCTTGGATTCCAAGACTAAATCTTGGCCTTCCACATGTCCTAAAGGATAAGCTTTGACCATTTGTGGTGACTAAAAATATCTTTCATGTTAAAATCGCACACGAAATCTTACCGAACGAGTAAATCCCGTACCGATTAAACCAATGTTGCCCGAAAATTAATTCTAAGCATAGAATTGTCATTCCCACACATTTCTAACCTTATTCTCATATTTTCCTAACTCTGGCATTTCTAGTCCTAAATCAGGGATTTCAGCTGTCACGACGAGTGGGGCCCGTAGGTTACTATTCACCCCGGCCCAAATTTTTTTTTTTTTTATGTGTTGGGCCACCCTCATCATTGTTAAACTGTTATATTTTTAAAATTACGACTAACAAGGCTCAACTTAATTTTTAAGTAATTTTGGTGTTACAAGTTACATGCGATATGATTATGCATATGTCAAATGTAGTGAAATTATCTCAAAGTGACATGGTTTCACTTATGGCCATAGAAATCAAATTAATGTTTCTCTTTTCATTGACATAGGAAAGACTTAGTTTATACCAAACGAGTATTTGTTGTGGACAATTCCACAATAGATAATTTATACGAAATGGTATTTATAGTGGATCACACCACACAAGGGAAATAGACGCTATAGGACTAAGCTCATTCCTATACGTGATCATCGAACTTATTTCCATTTTTGAATCACAAACAGATCTATTCCTAGTCCATATATCTCCGACTATAAATTTGGGGGTTCCTCTTTTTTGTTTCCTTTCCCTCATTCAACCTAAGTCTTGTTTCCGTTTTGTCCATATGTCAGAACATGCACAAGTAAAGTTTGTACATTCTCTTTCTTTTCCAAATGTATGCATAAAGCACATGTAGGCATTTCATTCACAATGAAATTTAAAGCATGCCTCATAAACCACTCTTTATTTCCTCAAGCATGCATTTATAGGTCCCAAGTCACATGGCCAAATAGTTAACATCAAATATTCATGTCATATTAGAACCCAAAATGCCATTGTTTCATCAATTCAAAACATTGTTTCATTTCCAGCATAATAGCAGATTTCACACATTCATAGCCCAATTTATTTGGACATCAAACCATCAATTTAGAGGCTATAAAATTCTCTGTAAAAATTTTAGAGTAAAAAGAGATCTCTAAGTATGATAACAAAATTCAACAATTTTAGTGGTCAGGAGACTCCTACTCAGTTAAAACCAGATCTCACAATTTTTAACCTTAGCAAAAGATTGAATAAGTTCAAAAGAAAAATCATAGGTATACTTAGAGATGCTGACAATATCCTGTAAAAATTTCAAAGTATAATTCAATCATTTGCTATGTTAATAAAATTAGACAAATTTATAGCTTATGTTCCAAAATTTCAGTGCATCTACACCATTTCGGTTATTGATTTTTTTTAACGCATTAGGAGTCACAATCAGAGGTCAAGAAAACTTATGGAACTTGTGGAAATGAGGAAGTGTGGAAATGAGCTCAAGGCCACCAAATCAACATCAAACCCTCCCTTGGCACTGAGGAAGTGAGATATCAAGGTGAGAAATAGTGAAGAAATGAAATTCCAATCGGTTAGTTTGATAGATTATGAGGAGTGGAACAAGTTTTATGAAAGGATCTTGGTGTTTTAGTAACTTTGAGCTAAGATTTTGCAAGCTTGAAGCTTTTAATGGAGGTTTGAGGGAAGAACAATGGAAGGGCTGTGTTTTCAGCCTCGGCCGAAAATGAAGGAGTGGTGATAAGGTTTGGTGCTTTTACTTTATTTGGTATTAAATGTAGTCAAAATGAGTATTTCTTCCTTTTTCAAAAAGAAATAATGAAATGGATGGCTAAGATTTAGTTTTTTGGTCAAGAATGAATCTTGGCAATCCACTTGGCTCAAGATGAGTGGCTCACTTTAACTTGGGAGAGCAAGTAGCCTTTTGTGTTAAAATCACACACCAAAATTCCACCAAATGGACGAGATTGGCTTCCGAGTAAAATATAATAAATGAAAGGTCAAGATTAAAACTTGCTTTTCAAGTTTTAATCCTTACCATCCATTTGGCATAAAGTGGTTGGGAAAAGTTACTTGGCCACCAAGTAACGTACCTGTGTTAAACCGCACATCAAAACCTACCGAACGGGTAAAATCGTACTCCTGTAGTCAAACATTACCCGAAAATTAATTATAGGTATAACTTCTCATTCCTTATCATTTCTAACCTTAACCTTCTCTTTCTCAATCCCGAGCATTTCTTGGTCACGGGTCTAGGTTTCAGTGGCCTCCACTGCTTGGGCCCCAGTTACCATTACCCTGAAATTTTTTTTGACAGGTCGTTGGGCCACCCTCATCATTGCTAAACGTTAGATTTTTGAAATTATGACTAATAAATCTCAAATTAATTTTTAAATAATTTTTAGGGTGTTACAATAGCCAAAGGGGGTCCCTCTTCATGTATAATGAACCCCTAATGCAAAAGTATTATGAAAATAGCTTCTCCCAAAGAAAATGGCACCAAGGAAAAGGCTCAGTGGGGAGCTATTGAGTGAGGTTCCTATCCTTAAGGAATTCTTCACTTTCCAAGGACAAGAAAGTTCCTGGACATCTTAGATCATGTTTCCTACTATGGTCACTGGCTTTTACTCATACCTAGAGGCAAAAACATACACCACCCTTAAGACCGCATCAGGACACAAATATGGAAGTGAGACTATCTGATCTATCCAACATCATTAGGGCTCCTATTGCTGGAGTAACATGCTTGGCTAAAGGAGATTAGTTTCTGATCCCTTGGAGTGAATGTAAGGAAGTCTCCAAATGTCTCAATGATTCCCAGATAGAGACCTAGTAAGATTACCACTACCTTGCTAAGCTCTAAAGTCATAAAGGTATTTCCGTTGTCTAGTTTACCATTTTGCCTAAACTAGGAAGTACGAATGTACTATTGGTGATGGACTACATGTTGCGTATTTCCTTATGGTAAAAAGACAATTAAATTTTCCAAGGCTAATCATGGCCTTCATGTTAAGTGCCATTACCAAGGACAAAAAAGGAACAATTGGTGTTCCATATAGCATGTTGCTGACATGGGTTTACATCATATATCAATTCATTAGCTGAAGAATGGTTTGAGTACATACAGGTAAATACACCATGATCTTGTTAGCTCTAGAAACCTTCAAAAAGCGTTAATGCAATATGTTTTGAGTGACAACAAAACCAATTCAAAGAAAATATTTTGAAAAATGACTAATGTCTACCTTGAGTTTCTTGACAAAGTACACAGGTATTTTCTAGTTTGCATAACGGACTTAAAGAGGGAAAAATTTCACTTTGCATATGTAAACATGGTTTATCTCATATGAAGGCATTGAACCTAAAAAAGAAGTGAACATTATATCGTACAAAGTGCGTATACATGCCTACGATTAAACGATATCATATCAAGAGCAAGAAACCAAGGCACCAGTCTTTAGAAAGTAGCGTTGGACATCAGGAAGAACGCTTAACACTAAGATATTAAGAAAGCTCTACAACAACATGCTGCACAATCTTCAATCATCATGATCACAAATCTTTCATCTTCATAAAACTTGGATTGAAGACCAAAAGACCAAAGAATCATTAAGGAACTGATTTGCACTTCAGAAAGCTCACTTCACGTGGAGCATTGAACGTTCCTAAAGAAGAGAAATTTGAATTTTTGAAATTCAAATTTAAAGTCAAACCCAGTTTCAAACTTGGTGTCATCTCTTCTACCAACTTGATTAACCAACTCAGCTTCTAGAAGAAAGAGTTCAGAAACCATGTTCAAAAGTAAGAATAATTTCTAAGTAACATCAGAAACCTCATATCTGAACGGCTTCTGCAAAAGCTCCTACAATAGACAGGCTATCTTCAGACAATTTTCGAAGACACAAGTAGATGATCAACATGTTAACACCCTAACATTTAACCCAATACGCCTATGACGTATTAAGATTAATTATTCGTTATTACCTCTTTTCAAATTCATTTGTAAAATTACTTAGCAAAATAGGAAAATTTTTTTTTGGAAATATGTAAAACAAAATGCGAGCCGTCGAAGACTAACATGAGCGAAACGTAAAGCAGGCAAGGAAATTAAACATACAATTGAAAGCAATAAAGAACACATCCATTCATAGAAGTGAATGTCATAATATATTAGATCACATAGTTTGATACATCAACTAAAATATAAAAACATAAAGTCATGTCCACATAAGAATGGAGAGTGTGTAGTACATAAAACATAAAACAGAAAGTAAACATAACAACAAGTATAGGGGAGCCCCAAAAGATCAAACCCCAGTATAGCTACCCTTCCCTCAAAACCTATGGTGACGTCGTCCTCATCCCTGGAGGTATACCCAATGAACTGGGTGAACTCCTCGGGTGCGTGCAAGTGGAAAGGGGGACGACATAACCTCCTAGACGTGGGCGCATCTCTGGGCATCGAGCTAGCCTCCGCTGCGTCACCGTGTCCTTGCCGCCTCTCCCGATGTCCATGGGAACCATAGGGGTAGATCCATCTAAATAGATGTGGGTGGGGGAATCCTCTAGAGGTCAGTCTCTAAACACCTCGAGCGAGGAGTACTCGGAGTCGTCACCGCCGAAGTGAAGGGCGGGCACGACGAGCGCGTAAGGGGTCGAGTCCTCTCGAGATCAGGTCATCACCATATGGTGAGGTAGGAGTGAAGCGAAAGCTAGAAACTAGATGCGCGAATGGGCATCCTATGTACGCAAAATGCAGAGGCACATCGACCTTCGAAATGATATGATTGATGCTCCTGTTCAAAGTGCACCTCCCAGATCGGCATATCAACGAAGATCACGAACGATGCCATTAATTTGAAGACATAACGGAAAAGAAGAAAGAGGGTGAGAATCTTACTAAAGAATCTCAGGAGGAACCCTCTTATCCTAATGTCATCGTTACGTCTCCAGGAATCTTGGGTTTATTATGAAAAGGTGTAACATGCAAAAGTTTATTATGTGGTTTTATAAAGTAATTATCCAAGGTCTGTGTCTTTTATGATGAATCTTAATGCATGTATACAGCATAGCGAACATGAAATGACAATACTTTATACATGTAAATAATCAAATCATGACATAAATAACTTATCATCAGATAGTGGTGTAACACCCTAATAATTAACCCAATACACCTAGGTCGTATCTGATTAATTACTAGACTTTACTCTTTGCTTTCGTTCCTTAATCATGCTTTGAAAATACTTAGTGAAATTACGAGCCATTTTTTTTTTAAACATAATTGAAAACGTGAGCCGCGCATAACGTGAACGATAATCGGGATAAAGCATAAAATTAACAGACATATCATGAAGAACACATCATATTGGCTCCATCATATGACATCCATAATTACATTCACATAGATATTTTGCCTACCAACAGAGTTAAGCTAGATGTAGGCAATTTAACAAAACATAAATAATATATGGATGGAAAAACATCCATTAATGGCACCTATTTATAACACTCAGGATAGGAATAGATATCTGAGTTACGCTAAGGTCTAGCAATACGTCCTCAAGAATAATAAGCTGGTTCACAAGATCACGCATCTACCAGGTGAGAGCATCAACAGGAATCACGAACATCACCATCACTTTGAAGACGAGATGGAAAGAAAGAAAGAGGGAATGAGAAACTTATAAAAGAATCTCGTAGGTACTCACCTCATATGCATCGTGTCATCATCATCGTCCCCAGGAACCTCGGTTTATTATGAAAATGTGAGCATGCTAAGATTGATTTATTAGTTTGAAATATACTTTACCGAGGTCTATTCATTTTAATCATGCGTCTTATAATGCATCATAAACTTAGCATGTCATGTTTATAATGAACTTTTCCTTTCATATATAATAACATAGTTATGCATAAAATCACATCATATTCCTCATCATCATTTCATAAATACTATGCATAGCAGAACATCATATTCACATAATGCATTTACTTAGTTTCTTAGGTGACTTAAAGTTACTTTCATCATCATTTTCCTGGGCCACCCTATACTCCACCCTTTTGGGAGTAATCTAGGTTATGAGCTCATACCTTGCTAGTCGTCACTAGCATATACTTATCCCTTTTGATAAGTAAAAATTCCTCTCTACCCTTTTGAGAGAACGAACTAGGGGCAAGAATCACCTTTCACCGCCTATAGTTTGATGGGTCCAAAGGATCATTTTCTCAGGATCACCTTTTCACCACCTATAGTCTGATGGGTCCAAAGGGTCATTTCCTCATATATTTTAAGTCACCTTTAAGTCTTTGCATGTTATATCATAATACAATTCTCAATTCATAATCATTTATAACATTTTCTCATTTATAGTCTTATTCTGGAATAATATATATACCAACTGTAATCATGCATCCAGAGATTCCAGGAAAGAGAGGTGGGTCACAAATGGACACGCTTAAATACCAAGTCTTTCCTAGCAGAAACCTTTCCAAATTACACTTTTACTATACTTTCTTCCAGCAACTAGGGTAAATTTTTAAATAACAAAGAATATTTCATTATTTCATGCATAAGCATTCTCATTGTTTGCAGCAACTATAACATGCAAGCCATGAAATCATTCAATGAAATCAAATACTTAATAAGCATCATCATAAATCCTTGAAAGCTGTCTTAAATAATTGAAACTCTAGAATCAGGTAACCTCAATTATCAAACTAATTAATTATGCATCTAAGGGATTAATTACCATCATTACCATTAATCATAAGCCTTAAGAACATTATTAAACCATATGAGGCGGCATAGGCTAAATCATATTTAAAGCTTTATGGTTGCTTTATGTAGCTAATTTCACTTCTAACATGCATAGAATTATTCCTTATCAATAAACATAATTATCACAACTTCAAACATATCAAATCATCATCATTTATTGGTACTAATCTCATATCAGAAGCCAAATCATGAACCTCATATAATTGTATAAAATCACATTTTAAGTGAACATAAAATATTAGTTTCCGTAGAATCCTTGCAAAGCTTTAAAACTCTTTTAGAAACTAATTCTTTTTGCTAAACTTGAAAGAATCTTCATAATTAAAATTCTCACTTAAGATAAAAGGAGCAAGTCTTGAGCTTAAGAGATTTATGTGATATCTTAGAATCATAAACATGCTATGCAACCTCATTTTAATCTTGTCATTATAAGGTGATAACTTGGAATTATAAACATGATATGCAAATCCATTTCTTTATCTTTAAGATTTAAGGTGATGACTTGAAAATTAAACATGATGCAAGAGCTTGAAATATAAACATGATGCAAGAAACTGAAGCGCGGTAGTCCGCAGGACCAGTGGAGGAGAAAAGAATCTTAAGAAACAGCGCGGTAATCCGCATTGGACCTGAAGGGAGAAGAGAATTATTATTACATCTTTTTAAGCTCCAATCTCAAGACTTCTTAAAGAATTAATTCTTTAACTCCAATAATCTTATTTCTTTGCTTGTGATACTTGGGCAAGTCTTTGAGCTCTAGGATCTTTAGGTGATGACATAAAAATAAACATGTCATGCGTTGATTCTTTTAGCCATTATAAAATAAAGTGAGAGCATAAAATAAATATGAGATGCATCCTCTTTATTATCTTTGAAGATTAAGTGACAACTTGAAACATAAACATGAAATGCAAGCTTGGAAATTTAAACATGAATATGCAAGTTCATTTATTCATTCTTGAGAATTTAGTGATGACATAGAAAGTAAACATGGTTATGCAAGGCATAAACTTAAACATGGATGCAAGTTCATTTTATTTCTTTACTAGAGCTCCTCCAAGACTTTAGAGAAATATAAATTCAACCCAATATATCTTAGCAAGACAAAGTGAAAAATACATCTTTCAAGTTCTAAACTCAAGATCATAAAAACATCATAAAAATATTATTCTTTAAAGTTTTGCATCAAGTGGAACTTTCAAGCTTTAGAGGCCTAACTTGTGATGGATTCACAACCCACCCTCAAGGTCCTCATCATCAAGCCATCATCTTAGTCCCACCTAGGCCATATGGCTGAATTGTTCAAAGAAAAAGGAAGAAGAAAACCAAATGGAAAAACTAGAGAAAATCCATGAAATCATCATTTTGAACCAAGAACAACACTTAGCAAAGCATAGAAATAAACTTAAAAACAACTCCCTACCTAATCTGATTTGAAGGAAAGGAAGAGAACTTGGTTTCTTGGAGTGAAATGAAAGAAAATATTCTTGAAAACTTGAAGAAAGAATTCAGCCAAGAGGAGGAGGAAATGAGAGCTTTTGGTGCTCCTAAAACTAGAATTTGTGTAAGTTATGAACTAAGCATCTAAACTATCTTCAAGCATGCCTATTTATAGAGATTTTGCAGCTCATAAATGGACAAAGGAAGGAAAGAAATCTGACCAAAAATTAGAGGAAAAAAAATAAGGAAGAAATCATTTTGTTTGGTGGCTTAAAACATGGAATCATGTTTCCATGTTTTCATGATTCTTTGTTTTCATTCTTTGGATTTTTGTGTAATAATTTTCTGACTTATTACTCAATAATTTCGTGCATTACAGCCTTGTGGAAGAGGATTTTGTGTGTTCCATGTATTTTTTAGGTGTAGGCAAGGTATTCATGCAATTTAGAGAATTTACGGTTAAGGGTTTAAGTGAATTACTAAGCAATTTGGGTGTTTTAAGCAATTTTAGGTTCTAATCAATCTAAATAAATAATTTTGACTCTAGATTAATAATTAGAATTTAATAAGCTTTAATTTGAGCCTAATATTGCTTAGGTTTCGTTAGACGAATCAAAAATCTCAAAATTTGTAAAACTACACAAAGACAGGGGAAAACCTCATTTTACTTAAAAATTGCCCAAGGCCACCGAGCTTAACCAATGGTTAATCATGGCCTAAAAACACCTTTTAACACAAACAATCCCTTATTAACATCAAAACATCCCCTTGAGGATGGGTGGGGCCCACGATCCTCATTTTCTGAGTAAAATAACCTCAGGGGCATTTTCACGTCCAGAAATTTGGGGTTTGCAATACTTGCACGAATTGCTCCTAACTTCTCTTCTAACGTTATATTCCTTTATTAAGGATTGTTTGGTCTCAAATTTTATATAATATTTACCTACGGTAATTCGGTAATTCCTAATGACGTAAAAATTAAGTAAAAATTGGGGCGTTACATTACTCCCTCCTTAAAAAGAATTTCGCCCTCGAAATTCGTTACCTGAGAATAGCTCGGGTATTGTGCTTGCATGTTGATTCCAGCTTCCATGTAAATTCTTCGGTTTCACCTTGTCCCCATGCTACTTTGACTAGGGTACAGCCTTGTTTCTTAATTGCTTAACTTCTCGGTCAACGATTCTCGTGGGTGGTAAGTTAAACGTTAGGTCATCTCTTAATTGTACATGTTCTGGCTCTAGTACATGACTTGGGTCAGAATGATATTTCCTTAACTGGGAGACATGGAAAACATCATGAAGGTTGGAGACTCTGGGTAGGGCTATACGGTAGGCTACAGATCCTATTTTGCTAAGGATTTCAAACGGACCAAGAAATCTGGGCTCAATTTCTTTACTTTCATTGCTCGGCCTATGCCTGTGGTGGGGTGACTTAGGAACACATGGTCCCCTTCTTGAAAATCTAGCGGTTTTCGCCGCTTGTCCGCATAGTTTTTCTGCGACTTTGAGCAGTGAGAATCTTATCCCTAATCTTCTTGATTTGTTCCGTCGTTTCCCTCACAATATTCGGTCCAGTAGACTTTGCTCTCTGGGCTCATACCAACATAGAGGTGATTGACACTTCCGTCCATAGAGGGCCTCGTATGGTGCCATACCGATACTTGCATGATAACTGTTGTTATATGCAAATTCAATAATGGAGGTACTTATCCCAACTCCCTTTGATCTAAAACACATGCCCTCAACATGTCTTCCAAAGTTTGGATAGTTCTTTCAGATTGACCGTCCGTTTGGGTGATAAGCCGTGCTCAGACAGCTTTGAACCAAACGCCTTCTGAAAGCTCCCCAAAATCGTGACGTACGCGGATCCGACCGAGATTATCGTCGACGTACTCCATGTAATCTTACTATCTCCTAATATATAATTGTGCTAACCTATCCAAGGAATAAGTCACCTTAATAGGTAAAAAGTGGGCTGACTTAGTCAACCGATCCACTATTACCCAAATGGCGTCATGATTCGCTTGGGTCCTTGTAGTCCAGTTACAAAATCCATGGAGATACTATCCCACTTCCATTCGGGGATTGATAGGGGTTGCAACATTCCAGAGGGTCTTTGGTGCTCAATCTTCACCTTTTGACATACCAAGCATTTATTCACCCATGTGCACACATCCTTTTTCAATCCAGGCCACCAGAACATCTTCCTCAAATCTTGATACATCTTGGTGGCACCAGGATGGAGGGTGAAATGACTCTTATGGGCTTCCTCCAAAATATCCTTTCGGAGGTCACCACTAGCAGGTACACATATACGACCTTCAAACCTCCATAAACTATCATTCCCTTGGGTAAAACCTTTCAACTTATCAGCTCTTACCGCCTCTAAGGTCTCTTGAAATTCGTATCTTTCCTTTGGGCTTGAGCAATTCTTTCCTTGAATTCACTTGTCACACTAAGGTGACAAGCTCTTATGCCCTTAGTGGTCAAGGTCATTCCTAGGTTTAGGTCTCTAAATTGCTCAATTAACTCAACCTCCTTCACCATCAAACGGGACACTTGTAAGGATTTCCTACTTAGGGCATCAGCTACAACATTAGCTTTACCTGGATGATAGTTTAACCCAAAATCATAATCTTTTAAAAACTCCATCCACCTTCTTTGCCTCATGTTTAGCTCTTTTTGATCAAAGAGATATTTCAAACTCTTGTGATCGAAAAACACCTCAAACCTCACTCCGTATAAATGGTGTCTCCAAATCTTTAGAGCAAACACGACAGCGGCTAACTCAAGGTCATGGGTGGGGTAATTTGCCTCATGTGGCTTGAGTTGCCTCGATGCATAGGCCACCACTTGCCTATCCTGCATCAGTACACAACCCAAACCCTTCCTCGAAGCATCACAGGACACTTCGAAAGGCACATTGGGGTCGGGTAACACTAAAAGGGGTTGAGGTTAGCTTGTGTTTCAGCTCTTGAAAGCTCTTTTCACACTCCTGGTCCATGAAAAAGAGGTGTTTTTCCTAGTTAGCTTAGTCAAAGGAAGGGAAATCTGGAAAATCCCTTGATAAACCGACGGTAATAACCAGCTAAACCTAAGAAGCTCCTTACTTCAGTTACCGTGGTTGGTCTTTCCCAGTTTACAACCGTTTCCACCTTACTAGGATCTAGGAATTCCTTTCTTAGATACTACATGCCCTAAAAATTTCACCTCATCCAACCAGAATTCACACTTAGAAAGCTTGGCATATAGTTTCTTTTCCTTAGGATTTCCAGGACTATGGTTAGGTGGCGTTCATGCTCCTCGTGGGTCTTAGAGTAGATGAGAATGTCATCTATAAAGACAACCACAAACTGATCTAAATAGGGTCTAAAGATCCTATTCATGTAATCCATAAAAATTGCTGGAGCATTGGTTAATCCAAAGGACATTACTAAACTCAAAATGGCCGTATCGGGTGCGAAAGGCCGTTTTTGGTATATCTTCATCTCTCACCCTAATCTGGTGGTAACCTGACCTCAAATCAATCTTAGAAAACACTTGCACCTTTAAGCTGGTCCATCAAGTCATCTATCCTAGGCAAAGGGTATTTGTTCTTCACTGTCACTTTATTCAATTGCCTATAGTCAACACACATCCTCATACTCCCATCCTTTTTCTTCACAAACAACACAGGGGCTCCCCAAGGTGATGCACTAGGCCTAACAAACTTTTTCTCCAATAAATCTTCCAATTGAGCTTTTAACTCGGTCAACTCTAATGGGGACATCCTATGGGGCTATGGATATGGGACCTGCCCGAAGCAATTCTATGGAAAACTCTATCTCTCTCTTGGGGGAAACTCTGTATCTCATCTGGAAATACTTCGGGATAATTCCTTACTATTGGTATCTCATCGATACTTTGCTCAAAGTCTACATCACTAGCGGCTAGGAAAATATAACCTTTATTCTCACCCTTACCAGTCTATTTCCAGAGTTATGTATAGACTTATGGGTTTCTTAGGTTCAATGGAAGAAGAAAAGTGATGGTTTTCTCATAGGTTAACAGGACACGGTTGGCTTCAAGCCAATCCATGCCAAGAATCACATCTAAACCTTGCATGGGTAAGCAAATGAGATCTAAAACAAATGATCTATTCTCAATAACAAAATGGCAATCTAAACAACATTTACAAGTCCTAACGGGTTTTCCAGGAGGGTAGAAACAATAAGGTCAAAAGGAAGTTCAGTCACATGTAAGTTAAGGCTTTTAACACATGAGTGGGAGATAAAAGAATGGGAAGCGCAGAATCATATAGTACAATTAAGTTTTTACCATGCATGTTACACTTACCTTCCACGAGATTCCGTGACTTTGTCGTTTCCTTCATTAACGGTAAAAACCCTTCCTTGATATTGCGGCTTGGGATTGGGGGTTGGCGGGTTCCTCTCCATGCATTCTCGAGAGTAGTGGCCTTTTTCACAATAGCATACATTTGTTCCGGCTCGACATGGCATGCTCCCATGATTCTTGCCGCACTTGGGACATTCCATGGATGGTGGGGGTCGTGGAGGTGCTGCGGACCCCTTTGTGGTGCTTTCCCCTTGTTGTTGTTATTGTTGTTGTTGTGATTGTTGTTGGGGTTGTTGTTGTAGCGGTTGCTGTTATAGCGGTTGTTGTTGTTGTTCGGCCTTCCTTGTTGAAAGTTCCTTTGTGGACCTTGGGGTCTCGATTGAGGTGGGAATGGAGGTCGATTTTGCCTCTTGAACTGTTGACCTTGAGGTGTCAGCTTTTTGATGATATTCTCAGACTTTGAAGTACCCAGCTTCTCCGCCCTTCTTCAATGATGCGGCATTTGTTGACTAAGGTAGAGAAATCCCTAATTTCCAAGTGCGCAACTCCACATTAAGTTCTGCCTTTAACCCTGACTCGTATTTAATGCATTTCCAATACTCATCAGGGTTACCTTGGTACATCCTTGAGAACTTAATGAGTTCCTCAAATCTGGCAGGATACTGAGCCACATTCATATTCCCCTGGACAAGTTGCATGAATTCAATGTCCTTAGCATTTCTAACCGACTCCGGAAAGTACTTCTCATAAAAATGGACCTTGAATAATTCCCAATCAATGTCCACTTCGGTTGCCTCCAGGAGTCTTCGAACACCAGTCCACCAGAAGCCGGCATCACCCTCAAGCATGTGGGTGGCAAAAGTGACCTTCTCTCCTTGGAACATGGAACTCCAGCAAAGACCTTCTCAATATTCCGAATCCATTCATCTGCTACATTAGGATTCAGGGTCCCTTGAAAACAGGTGGATTCGCCTTACGAAATTCCCCAAACGAGCATGTTCGGGAATTTCATGTCCTTGATTTATATTAGCTTGACGATTCTGATCCATCCGTTCCATCATCATTCTCATGGTCCTTGCTACGTCGCGAAGTGCTTCAGCGGTCTCATTATCTTGGTTATTCTGTGCCGCGCTCCTAGTTGTCGTCGTGCCATTGGTCCCTATACACACAAAACAGCAACACTGAGGTGATCAGGCCCAATATTCCATGCAAAGTGAGCAAGTTACCATGGCACTTTCAACATAGGAGTCATGTATTTCTAATCCTCAAGCTCATCCTAATGATAAACATCTACACATGACATTACTAACGTATTATGCTTTAGAAGCATAGCCAGTCCAATCCTCAGGCTCGTGAGAACGAAACTCTGATACCAAAATGTAACACCCTAATAATTAACCCAATACACCTAGGTCGTATCTGATTAATTACTAGACTTTACTCTTTGCTTTCGTTCCTTAATCATGCTTTGAAAATACTTAGTGAAATTACGAGCCATTTTTTTTTTTAAACATAATTGAAAACGTGAGCCGCGCATAACGTGAACGATAATCGGATAAAGCATAAAATTAACAACATATCATGAAGAACACATCATATTGGCTCCATCATATGACATCCATAATTACATATCACATAGATATTTTGCCTACCAACAGAGTTAAGCTAGATGTAGGCAATTTAACAAAACATAAATAATATATGGATGGAAAAACATCCATTAATGGCACCTAGTAATAACACTTCAGATAGGAATAGATATCTGTTCACGTAGGTAGCAATACGTTCCTCAAGAATAATAAGCTGGTTCAAGATCACGTGCATCTACCAGGTGAGAGCATCAACAGGAATCACGAACATCACCATCACTTTCTGAAGACGAGATGGAAAGAAAGAAAGAGGGAATGAGAAACTTATAAAAGAATCTCAGTAGGGTACTCACCTCATATGCATTGTGTCATCATCATCGTCCCCAGGAACCTCGGGTTATTATGAAAATGTGAGCATGCTAAGATTGATTTATTAGTTTGGAAAATATACTTTACCGAGGTCTATTCATTTTAATCATGCGTCTTATAATGCATCATAAACTTAGCATGTCATGTTTATAATGAACTTTTCCTTTCATATATAATAACATAGTTATGCATAAAATCACATCATATTCCTCATCATCATTTCATAAGTACTATGCATAGCAGAACATCATATTCACATAATGCATTTACTTAGTTTCTTAGGTGACTTAAAGTTACTTTCATCATCATTTTCCTGGGCCACCCTATACTCCACCCTTTTGGGAGTAATCTAGGTTATGAGCTCATACCTTGCTAGTCGTCACCACATACTTATCCCTTTTGATAAGTAAAATTCTGTCTCTACCCTTTTGAGAGAACGACTAGGGGCAAGAATCACCTTTTCACCGCCTATAGTTTGATGGGTCCAAAGGATCATTTTCTCAGGATCACCTTTTCACCACCTATAGTCTGATGGGTCCAAAGGGTCATTTCCTCATATATTTTAAGTCACCTTTAAGTCTTTGCATGTTATATCATAATACAATTCTCAATTCATAATCATTTATAACATTTTCTCATTTATAGTCTTATTCTGGAAAATATATATACCAACTGTAATCATGCATCCAGATTCCAGGAAAAGAGGTGGGTCACAAATGGACACGCTTAAATACCAAGTCTTTCCTAGCCAGAACCTTTCCAAATTACACTTTTACGTAATATACTTTCTTCCAACTAGGGTAAATTTTTAAATAACAAAGAATATTTCATTATTTCATGCATAAGCATTCTCATTGTTTGCAACAACTATAACATGCAAGCCATGAAATCATTCAATGAAATCAAATACTTAATAAGCATCATCATAAATCCTTAAAAAGCTGTCTTAAATAATTGAAACTCTAGAATCAGGTAACCTCAATTATCAAACTAATTAATTATGCATCTAAGGGATTAATTACCATCATTACCATTAATCATAAGCCTTAAGAACATTATTAAACCATATGAGGCGGCATAGGAAATCATATTTAAAGCTTTATGGTTGCTTTATGTAGCTAATTTCACTTCTAACATGCATAGAATTATTCCTTATCAATAAACATAATTATCACAACTTCAAACATATCAAATCATCATCATTTATTAGTACTAATCTCATATAGAAGCCAAATCATGAACCTCATATAATTGTATAAAATCACATTTTAAGTGAACATAAAATGTTAGTTTCCCGTAGAATCCTTGCAAAGCTTTAAAACTCTTTTAGAAACTAATTCTTTTTGCTAAACTTGAAAGAATCTTCATAATTAAAATTCTCACTTAAGATAAAAGGAGCAAGTCTTGAGCTTAAGAGATTTATGTGATATCTTAGAATCATAAACATGCTATGCAACCTCATTTTAATCTTGTCATTATAAGGTGATAACTTGGAATTATAAACATGATATGCAAATCCATTTCTTTATCTTTAAGATTTAAGGTGATGACTTGAAAATTAAACATGATGCAAGAGCTTGAAATATAAACATGATGCAAGAAACTGGAGCGGCGGTAGTCCGCATAGGACCAGTGGAGGGAGAAGAATCTTAAGAAACCGGAGCGGCGGTACCGCATTGGACCGGTGAAGGGAGAAGAGAATTATTATTACATCTTTTTAAGCTCCAATCTCAAGACTTCTTAAAGAATTAATTCTTTAACTCCAATAATCTTATTTCTTTGCTTGTGATACTTGGGCAAGTCTTTGAGCTCTAGGATCTTTAGGTGATGACATAAAAATAAACATGTCATGCGTTGATTCTTTTAGCCATTATAAAATAAAGTGAGAGCATAAAATAAATATGAGATGCATCCTCTTTATTATCTTTGAAGATTAAGTGACAACTTGAAACATAAACATGAAATGCAAGCTTGGAAATTTAAACATGAATATGCAAGTTCATTTATTCATTCTTGAGAATTTAGTGATGACATAGAAAGTAAACATGGTTATGCAAGGCATAAACTTAAACATGGATGCAAGTTCATTTTATTTCTTTACTAGAGCTCCTCCAAGACTTTAGAGAAATATAAATTCAACCCAATATATCTTAGCAAGACAAAGTGAAAAATACATCTTTCAAGTTCTAAACTCAAGATCATAAAAACATCATAAAAATATTATTCTTTAAAGTTTTGCATCAAGTGGAACTTTCAAGCTTTAGAGGCCTAACTTGTGATGGATTCACAACCCACCCTCAAGGTCCTCATCATCAAGCCATCATCTTAGTCCCACCTAGGCCATATGGCTGAATTGTTCAAAGAAAAGGAAGAAGAAAACCAAATGGAAAAACTAGAGAAAATCCATGAAATCATCATTTTGAACCAAGAACAACACTTAGCAAAGCATAGAAATAAACTTAAAAACAACTCCCTACCTAATCTGATTTGAAGGAAAGGAAGAGAACTTGGTTTCTTGGAGTGAAATGAAAGAAAATATTCTTGAAAACTTGAAGAAAGAATTCAGCCAAGAGGAGGAGGAAATGAGAGCTTTTGGTGCTCCTAAAACTAGAATTTGTGTAAGTTATGAACTAAGCATCTAAACTATCTTCAAGCATGCCTATTTATAGAGATTTTGCAGCTCATAAATGGACAAAGGAAGGAAAGAAATCTGACCAAAAATTAGAGGAAAAAAAATAAGGAAGAAATCATTTTGTTTGGTGGCTTAAAACATGGAATCATGTTTCCATGTTTTCATGATTCTTTGTTTTCATTCTTTGGATTTTTGTGTAATAATTTTCTGACTTATTACTCAATAATTTCGTGCATTACAGCCTTGTGGAAGAGGATTTTGTGTGTTCCATGTATTTTTTAGGTGTAGGCAAGGTATTCATGCAATTTAGAGAATTTACGGTTAAGGGTTTAAGTGAATTACTAAGCAATTTGGGTGTTTTAAGCAATTTTAGGTTCTAATCAATCTAAATAAATAATTTTGACTCTAGATTAATAATTAGAATTTAATAAGCTTTAATTTGAGCCTAATATTGCTTAGGTTTCGTTAGACGAATCAAAAATCTCAAAATTTGTAAAACTGCACAAAGACGGGGCAAAACGGTCATTTTACTTAAAAATTGCCCGAGCCACCCGAGCTTAACCAATGGTTAATCATGGCTTAAAAACACCTTTTAACACATTTTAGTGAGGTTCGGACTAAGTCGGCACGCAAATAAAGTTAAAACGCCGGAAGGGCGTTTTGTCATTTGGCGCGTCAAGCTCAAAATTAGGATTCTTCTCCTCTATTAACACACATAACACAAACAATCCCTTATTAACATCAAAACATCCCCTTGAGGATGGGTGGGGCCCACGATCCTCATTTTCTGAGTAAAATAACCTCAGGGTCATTTCCACGTCCAGAAAATTGGGGTTTGCAATACTTGCACGAATTGCTCCTAACTTCTCTTCTAACGTTATATTCCTTTATTAAGGATTGTTTGGTCTCAAATTTTATATAATATTTACCTACGGTAATTCGGTAATTCCTAATGACAGTAAAAATTACAGTAAAAATTGAGGTTAAGTGGCATGTAACTTTCATGAAAACCTTTCTCTTTCATAAGTATGGAACTTCACATCCTTTCTCTTTTCTCAAACTTGTGACATAAAGGTATCAAAAATAGTCACGGCACCCTGAAACTAGGCTATGAGTACAACGCCTCAATTTTTCTATTTGAGTACAAATGACCAAAATGCCCTGAGGTCATTCCAGAAATTTGAGGGTAGAAACAGGCAGTCCTTGAATGGGTCAACTCAATGTTCGAAGGGGATTATAATTGCAATGCTTGATATCCAAGGTGAAAATCTCATTTTAGAAACTTTTAGCTCAAAATGACCAAAATACCCATGCGTGTTTTACGGGTAAAGGTGCCGTTTGAAAGCTTTCGAAAAGTTTGGAATGATGTTTATGAGTGGTTTGTGATGGTTAGTTGCTAGAGGTCCTGACAGTTTAGTGCAAAATTACCATTTTGCCCCTACTATGTCCATTGAGCCTAATGATGTAATTAGTCAAACCTAAGCAATATTAGGCTCTAATAGAAGATTAATTAATTTCAATAATTAATCTAGAGTTAAAATAATTTATTAAAGTTAATTAGAACCTAAGATTAGTTAAATTCTAATTTCATTCTTTAATTCAAGATTCCTAGTCATGGAATCTTGAATAGTAAATTCTCTCCAATTCCTTAAATCAAGGAACTTTGTCTATGATTTAATTTGACTAGAAAATGGCTTTTAAATTGTTAATCTAACAAGACCACCCTTAAATCAAGTCTTGACAACCTTAATTAACTATTACCTCACCTAAACACTTTCTTACAAACTCCTAATCAAAACCTTAATCAAAGAAACACCTAAACACATTATTAAACCACAATTACATGAACAATTCTTCCTCCCTTAGATGGAAATTAGCAAATACATACCCTTTAAAATGTGTCACATGTTAATTTTGTTTCACTCAAAGACCATGCTTTCACCCATGCTTAAACCCATACCTCACCATACCTTGCCATACTCACAACCATGCTAATCAAGGAGATATTTCTTCTCTCCTTTTTCTCCAGGAAGGAACGGCCACTCCTCCTCCTTCAAGGCCATCTATGAGTTCTCATTTCTCTATAAATATGCAAGCTTGAAAGCCCTTTGAATCCTTTACACACATTGCAAACTTTGAGCTCTCTTCCTCAAAGATCAAAGAAGCCATTTTCCCTCCTTACTCTCCTTAACACAAACTCTCTTATTCTCTTCCTCTTGGAAAACTTCCTCCTCAAGCTCTAAGGAATATTTGCTTTCCTTCCCATCTCAAAGGATCAAGCTTCTTTCATCTTATTCAAGACTTCATTTGGTAAGGTTTATTTTCAAAGTTTTACTTGCTTCCTTTTAAGAAAAGTTCTAGTTTTCTCTTGGTTTCAAGGCTCTTCTTCTTCCTCTTTCATTTCGGCCTTGGGCCCTTTGTTTGAGAAAACTTTGGCTTAATGATGAGGTTTCAAGATAATGGTCTTGTGATGTCATGTGAGAAACCTCTAAAGCTTAAAAAACTTGGTCTTGGACCATACATAGTTTGGTTTCCTTTTCTTTCCTTGTGCAAGATTTTGGTTTTCATTTCCTTTTCTTCCCATGATTTCGATTTTTATTCCCTTAGTTGTACAAAGTTTGATAAAAATGTTAAGTAGCTCACTAAAAGTTTTGTTTAAGAAAGTTAATCATATGTTTTCAAAGAGCTCTAAGCTTACCCTTGCCAACCTTAAAGTTGGTTGGTCATTCTAGAGTTTACTCTAGATTGAAGCCCATGAGCAATAAAATGAAGAATATGAGTAGTTCTTTTTATGTTTGCCTTGATAAGTGTTGATGTTTATCTCTAGTCCACTTTCTTGAGCTTGATGATGAAGTTGAAACCAAAGGCTTCTTCGAAGACTTGGTGTTAAGAACTCTAAAGCTCACTTTATGTTGTTAAGATACATGTTGGGTTAAGGTTATTAATGTTCCTCTAAAGTATTGCAAGAGCTCTAGTTAAGATAAAATAAGTTTGCATTCATGTTTAAGTTTATGCCTTGCATATCATGTTTACTTTTGATGCCATCACTAAGCTCTCAAGAATAAATAAATGAACTTGCATTTCATGTTTAAATTTCCAAGCTTGCACTTCATGTTTATATTTTAAGTTATCACTTAATCTTTAAAGATAATAATGAGGTTGCATCTCATATTTTTTTATGCTCTCACTTTACTTTATAATGAAGTGTAAAATAAAGTGTATAGCATGTTTATGTTTATGTAATCACCTAAATACTCTAGAGCTCAAAGACTTGCCCTAGTATCTTCAAATGGAAATTTTAACCATGACAAGTGGATGTGTTTTAGTCATAATACAATGATGGTTTTGATTTTGTAAAAATGTAAGGATGTTTTCAAGGAAATGTTAGAAAGATGTTTTATGAGGTCTCAAGGTGTTTAAGTAGCTTAGAATGTGTCAAAAACCATGTTTTCTCAAATTTAGAAGGTTGTATCATCAATTACCAACTTAGTAATCGATTACCATTTATGTAATCGATTACCAAAGTGGTCATTTGAAGGATTTTAGGTCTGGTAATCGACTACCAACAATGTAATCGATAACGGAGGTGTTCCTATGCCTAAACCAATTTTAACTTCTATAATCGATTACATGTTTATGTAATCGATTACCATGATGTTCTTCATTTTAACAGTTTTTAGCCTAAGTAATCGATTACCATCATATGTAATCAATTCCTGATGTCCTCGTACCCAAACAAAAATTTAGTTCTCATCATAACCCAGCCCATGTAATGAATTACAGGCCACCCTTAGTTCCTGAAATTGTCCTCAGAGAAACTAGCAACTTATATGCACTTATAACATGAATTTATGTGATTATGTGTGATGTACATTTTGGATTCTCTCTTATTGCTTTGGCCACTGTATGAATTCTGTTTTATGGAGTTAAAATGTGTGAAATTATGTTTGAGTGAAGCAAGGAATGATTTAGGGAAGTTAGAAAAGAATAAGTAACTATAAAGGACTTAAAATGAAATTCTAGAACACTTAAGCAAAGAAATGTAAATTTTGTTCAGCATAATTGAACTTAAGGAAAATGGGCTATAATTAGTGGATATGTGTAGGAATCCCTAATAATTGGCTTAGGAATTGAATATAGAGCCTTAGGCGAAGGGCAGAACTTAGAATGGGTCAAAGGTAGATTTAAGAAGGTGATTGAATTATGTATCCTGCTTCATTTATGCAATGCTGTTTGGAAGAGTTAGTAAGCATAAATGTGTGAGAGAATTACAAGTAGCGATCCCCTAGGTGTATCAAGATCCATAATAGGCATTAGAATAATCAGAACACAATATTAAGACCGTAAAGGTCAAAGCATAAGACATTGCAAGATAGGAGATATAATGTGAATAAGCGACCGAGAATGAACGAGTGTATTTATGAGAATATTAATGTTATGTGCATAAGAATGTGTGAACTTATGGTAATTGATGTGATAATACGGCATGCTATGATTGAGATGTGCATGGTGAAATGAATGAATATGTTTATATGGCTTTGATTGATTGAAACATTGAATGAGATGGCATGAGTTGAATAAGTTGTGTAGCATGACTCAAATTGAAGAAATTTGGTATAAGGATTCTATTAGGATTTACTGTCAAATTTGAGAGACTTAAAAGAAGTTTTGACAAGAAAGATTTTGAACGTGACATGTCGAGAGGCATTTCTCCTGCTAGTGAGGAGAAAGTAAACCCATGGGGGGTATGGATTGGAGCCATCAGAAATGGACAAAGTCAGCTGGTCTTAACCAGTTGATGCATTTAAAGGGCGGAGACGTACTTCTCCTGCTACGGGGAGAAGGTAAAAGATGAGAGGCATCGACATTAGCCTGCCAAAGCGGACAAAGTCAGGTCTTAACCAGGTTGATCCTTAGGCCCTCTACCCATACTCTTAAGAGTCGGGATTTTTGTGATTCTCTTGCTTATCAAGAGGATAAGTAGAACTAGTGATAACTAGTTGAGGTATGAGCTCATAGCCTAGTTTTAAGGCTGCGGTTACTATTTTTGATACCTTGATGTCACAAGTTTGAGAAACAAGAAAAGATGTGAAGTATCTTGCTTATGAAAGAGAAATTGATCATGAGAAGTTACATGCCACTTATATGATGATGAATTATTGATGACATGTTTTATTGGTTTGTTTGCATAAAGTATTGCCATGCATTCATCTTCGCTATGCTGCATACATGCATTAAGATTCATCATAAAAGACATGGACCTTGGATAATTACTTTTATAAAACCTCATAATAAACCTTTGCATGTTACACCTTTCATAATAAACCCAAGGTTCCTAGGGCCATTAACAATGACATTAGTGTAGGAGGATTCCTCCTGAGATTCTTTAGCAAAATTCTCACCCCCTCTTTGTCTCTCAGTTCATTACGTCTTAGATCTTGATGGTGTCGTTTCATAATCTTCATTGATACGCGATTGGGAGGTGCACTACGACCTGGAGCATCAGTCATATCATTTCGAGGGTCGATGTGTTGTCCACTTTTGTGTACATGAGTGGGTTGTGCATCTCATTTCCAGCTTTTACTTATTCCTACCTCATCATATGGCGACGACTTTGATCTTCAGATGACTGGACCCCATAGATGACGACTCGTCATCCAACCCCACTCGGCTTCACGGTGCGACTACCAGAGTATGTTCCTCGCTCGAGGCATTCAGAAACCAATCCATTGGAAGATTCCCCTCCACATCTATTCAGAAGGATTTACCCCTACGTTCCCATGGACATAAGGGAAAGGCAGCTAAAACCCGGTGGCAAGTGAGAGGCTAGCTGGATGCCAAGAGATGTGCCCACGTCGAGGTCACGTGCCATCCAGCTTCGCTTGCACATACCCGAGAAGCTTGAGCGGTTTGTGGGACACATCTCTCCATCGCTAGAGGGTAAGGCATCACCAGTAGGTTTCAAGGGAGGGGTAGCTATGGGGTTTGATCTTTGGGGCTCCCTATTATGGTGGTTATGTTTACTTTCTATTCTATGTTTTATGTACTACAACTCTCCCATTGTTATGGGTATGACTTTATGTTTTTATATTTAGATGATGTATCAAACTATGTTATCTAATATATTATGTCATTTGTTCTATGAATGGATGTGTTCTTTATTGCTTTCAATTGTATGTTTAATTTCTCTCCATTTATGTTTTGCTCATGATGATATACAACGGCTCGCATTTTGGTTTATGTGTTAAAAAAATTTACCAGTATTTCGCTAAGTAATTTTTTTACAAATGAATTTAAAAAGAGGTAATAAATAATAATTAATCTTAATACATCCTACCGTGTTGGGTTAAATATTAAGGTGTTACATTATGGTATTAGAGTAGTTCAATTCTCACGGAGGTTGAGGATTGGACTGACCATGGTTTATAGGCATGATACGGTAGTATGTCATGTATAGTGTTTAGCTAATAGAGATAAGCTATAGGATTAGACATGCATGACCCCGTTTGCTTGGTTGTGCCATGGTAACTAGCTTATCTAGCTTGGAATATTGAGCCTGATCACCTCAGTGTTTGTTGACTTGTGTGTTTAAGGACCAATGGCACCTCAAGACAAAATAGGAATACGAACGAGGGTGAACAAGGGAACAAGACCGTGGCTCCTGGTGAGATGGCGGAGCGATGGAATGCATGTTCGATCGCATGAACCAACAAAGGGATGTTGCTCAAGGTCCCCTCCTTTAAAGGTGGAGCAAGCCCGATTTGGAAATTTGAAAGGCCAATCCCCGAACTTCCGTGGAGCCTTGAACCCAAACAAAGCGGATGAGTGGATCAAGGGTATGGAGAACTGACTGGTTTAGCCTGGAAGAACGAAGGTCACCTTGGCCGCATATATGAAAGTCGACAAGTTTATAGTGACGGGCACCAAGAGACCTTGAACCTACTAACACGGCAATCAACTGGGAAGCTGTTAAAGGCCTACTTCTACGAGAAGTATTCTGGAGTGAAAGAATGCGAAGGATATGGTTCATGCAGCTGACCCAAGGCGGATCTTCTACGCGAGACATGACAAAGTTAAAACTGTAAGATTTTCTTAGGTTTTCCAAAATCCGATAAGGTGTGGAAGTGCATAGAGTTCGAGGGTTAGAGGCTGAACTCAATGTGGCGGTGGCACACATGGAGATTAGGGACTTCCTCAGGTGGTGAACAAGTGCAGAATCATAAAAGAGGGGCACACAAGTTAAGCGCCGCTACGGCGGAAGGTCCTATGGGTTGGGACCTCAAGCTTGGAGGTTAAGCCACAACATCAAACTGAGTTAAGGAGCCACTACAATCCCTACCACACCAACCGTTCAAGTGCAAGCAACAACAACAATAACAACAATAAAGAGGACCCATCAACCAACCCTTCCAGTAACACTTAGAACTCCGTTCACCACAACAGGGCGGAACCGCAACAACCAACAAGGAGGTAGGGATCCTCGCACAACAACAGAAAGCCCAACGGCAGAGAACGCCCCAAGAGCCCTCACTTTCCCTCGACCCACACCGCGGTGGTATGCCCAGCTGCAGAAGAATCATGGTAATCTCCCTGCCATGGGGTGAGGTCCTGCTTCAAATGTGGCAAGTCGGCCACTATGCCAAGGATTAGGGGTGGAGGGCTGCCAAGTTAGAACCCTAGGCCGCAACAAGGAAGGGTCTTCGCCCTCAATGCGAAAGATGCGGCCGGATAACGACCTCAATTGAAAGTAAGTGCAAATTAAATAGTAGAACCTTAACTATCCTATGACTCTCCTGCCCATTCATTCATCTCACATGCTAGTGTCAAGTCTTTGAATCTTAAAGTTTCTAAACTTCCTTTTGATCTTATTGTTTCTAGTATGAATCATCATATTACATACACTTAACTGTTGTTTGAATTGTCATCTTCCTGGAGATTAGGTCTTTTGTTATGGATTTGATCTGTACCCTTTGAAAGACATAGAGTAACTCTTGGCATGGATTGGCTCTACGCAACCATGTATTGTTAGATCTTATGCCAAAACTGTTATCTTTCATCTTCCCCTAGCAAAACTAGTCAAACCTTAAAGCTTTATGTGAACCGTAGAGGTCTCCTGTCATGGAGAAAAACTAAGGGATATGTCATCATGTACCTCTGAGGTAACTTACAGAATATAGATGATATACTAGTAGTAAAAGACCCCTAGGTATTTCAATGGAGTACAGGATTCCTCAGAAGAAAATGGAGTTCTCAGTCGAGTTGGTTCTAGGAATAGGACTCTCTTTATAGCCCCATATAGAATGTCACCCTTGGAGTTAAAGGAGTTGAAAACCCAGTTGGAGGAGCTTTAGAGAAGAATTTCATAAAACTGAGCGCTTCACGTGGGGAGCCCCGTCTTATTTGTCAAAAAGAAGGATGGAAGCATGAGGTTGTGCATAGATTATAGGCAATTCAATTGAGTGACGGTGAAAAACAAATACCCTTTACCTAGGATTGATGATCTCATGGACCAATTAAAAGGAGCGGTGGTATTCTCTAAGATTGATTTAAGGTTGAATACTACAGATTAGAGTGAGGAAGATATACCTAAAATCGCCTTTAGAACTTGGATTCCAGACACTTTGAGTTTGCCGTGATGTCTTTGTTGACGAATGCTCCTACGTATTCATGGACTATATGAATAGGATCTTCAGACCCTATTTAGATATGTTAAGTAGTCATTTCATAGATGATATCTCATCTATTTCGAAACCACGAGGAGCACGAACGTCAGTCTAAGGTTGGTTTTAGAGATTTTGAAGAAAAATTGTATGCAAAGCTTTCTAAGTGTGAATTTTGGTTGGAGGAGGTGAAGTTCTTAGGACATGTGGTGTAAAGGGAGGTATAGCCATTAACAGCAAGATTGAAGTTGTAATGATTGGGAGAGACCAACCGGTAAGGAAATATGGAGCTTTTTGGGTTTAGCGGGCTATTACCTAGGTTCATAAAAGGATTTTCTAAATTACCCTTCCCCTAACCAAGCTCACTAGGAAGAACACCCAGTTTTTATGGAATTACGAATGTAAGAAAAGCTTCCAAGAGCTAAAAGGGAAGTTAACCTTGACCAGAATTTTGGTTTTACCCGACTCCAATGTCCCTTCGAGGTATATTGTGATGCTTGGGCAAGGGTTAGGCTGTGTGTTGATGCAAAATAGGCATGTGGTGGCCTATGCATCTAGACAACTCAAGCCTTAAGGTGGACTGCCGCCCATGACCTAGAGTTGGCCGCCATAGTGTTTGCCTTGAAATATGGAGGCATCACTTGTATGGTGTGCAGTTGAAGTTTTCTTCGATCATAAAAGTCTTAAGCATCTCTTTGATCAAAGCGTGAATATGAGACGGAGAAGGTGGATGCAATTTGAAAGACTATGATTTCGACTTAAGTTACCACCCGACAAGGCTAATATGGTTAAGATACCTCAGTCAAAAATCATCCACCCTCTCATATGATGGTTAAAGAAGTTGAGTTAATAGAGAAGTTTAGGGATTTTATTTTGGGATGTATTGAACGGATGGGAGTATAAAGATGTGTCACCTTAGTATGACCAGTGGGTTTAGTAAGAGGGTCATTATGGCACAAGAAGAATAAGGAATTTCAAGACCTTCAAGGCGGTTAAGGCAAGTAAGCTAAAGGGTTTTGAGCAAGGACCTGATGGTTTGTGGAGGTTAGGGGCGGTATTGTGTGCTCAGGATGGTGACCTCTAAAGAGTATCTTGGAGGAGGCTTACAAAAGCCACTTCACCATTCATCCTGGTGCTACCAAGATGTATTAGGATTTAAAGAAGATGTTCTGGTGGCCAGGATTGAAAAAGGATGTAGTTGCCTAGGTTAGTAAGTGCTTGGTCTGTCAAAAGGTGAAGACTGAGCACCAAAAGCCTTAGGAATGTTGCAACCCCTTATCTATCAAAGTGGAAGTGGGATAGCATCTCTATGGATTTTGTGGCTGGCCTACCTGGGACAAGGGCCATGATGCTATTTGGGTAATAGTGGAAGGGTTGACCAAATCGGCTCATTTCCTACCTATCAAGATCATCTTTTCCCTAACAGTTAGCCCAGCTGTACATACAAGAGATATAAGGTTACATGGAATCCCATCAATGATAATCTCGAGAGATCCACGATTTACGTCACATTTTTGGGAGCCTTTCAAAAGGCGTTATGTTAAAACTATGTACGACTTTCACCTAAACAGATGGTAAATTAGAAAGAACTATCCAAACCTTGGAAGATATGTTGAAGGCATGCATTTTGGATAAAAAGGGAAGTTGGGATAAGTACTTACCACTTATTGAGTTCGCTTATAACAACAGTTATCACGCGAGCATCGGTATGGCACCATATGAAGCTTTGTATGGAAGGAAGTGCCAATCCTTTGTGTTGGCATGAACAGGTCAAAGCATGTTAGGGAAAGTGGTGAAGGAAACCACGAGCAAATTGAGAAGATTAAGGATAGAATCTTGACTGCCCAAAGTCAACAAAAGAGCTATGCGGACAAGCAAAGGTTAAGTTCCAGAAGGCGACATGTTTTCTAAGTATACCCCTACTATAGGCATAGGTAGAGCCATGCGTCAGAAAGTAAATCCCTAATTTAAGTCCTTTGAAATTCTTAGAGAGTTAGGATATAGCTTACAAAATAGCCCTACCTCCTCACCTCTAATCTTCATGACATCTTCACGTTTCCATTAAGAAAATACCGATTCGATCCTAGCCATGTTTTCAGTCCAGAGCATGTAGGTAAGGGAGGACCTAACTTTCAATCTACCATCAACGAGGATTGTGGACCGTAATGTGGGCGGCTGAGACAAGTTCTCTTTCCTTTGATGAAAGTGGCGTGGGGGTGAGACGGAGGAATACATGTGGAGCTGAATAGAGATGAAAGCGAAGTATGAAGCTTTCTAAGGTAACGAATTTGAGGGTGAAATTCTTTAAGGAGGGGAATAATGTAACGATTTCGAAATACAAATGACCAAAATGCCCTGAGGTCATTTTTACAGAAATTAAAGATAAGACACCAAATCCTAAAATGGTAAACTAAATGTTCAAAGGGGATTATAATTGCAATGTTTGATTTAAAGGTGAAAATCTCGTTCAAACTTTGGCTCAAAATGACCAAAATACCTGTAGCGTTTTACACGAACTAGGACATTTGAGCTTAAGAACTTTTCCAAAAAGTTCAAGAATGATGTTTATGAGTGGTTTGTGATGGTTAGTTAACAGGACAGAGCAGTTTTAGTGCAAAATTACCATTTTGCCCCTAGAATAGTGTACAATGAGCCTAATGATGTAATTAGCCAAACCTAAGCAATATTAGGCTCTAATAGAAGATTAATTAATTTCAATAATTAAACTAAAGTCAAAATAATTTATTAAGGTTAATTATAACCTCAGATTGCTTTGTTAAATTCTAATTTCATTATTTGATTTAAGATTCCTAGTCATGGAATCTTGAATAATAAATTCTCTCTCCAATTCCTTAAATCAAGGAACTTTGTCGATTTAATTTGACTAAAATGGTTTTTAAATTGTTAATCTAACAAGACCACTCCCTAAATCAAGTCTTGACAACGTTAATTAACCATTACCTCGCCTAAACACTTTCTTACAAAGTCCTAATCAAAACCTTAATCAAAGAAACACCTAAACACATCATTAAACCACAATTACATGAACAATTCTTCCTCCCCTTGGCTGGAAAATACTGGCCAATACATATTCTTTGAAATGTGCCACAAGTTGATTTTGTTTCACTCAAAGACCATGCTTTGACTTAACTGTTAAGCCCATACTTCACCATACATTGCCCATACTCACAACCATGCCAATCAAGGAAATATTTCTTCTCTCCTTTTTCTCCCAAAGAAGGCTACTCTCCTCCTTCAAGGCCATCCATGAGTTCTCATTTCTCTATACATATGTGAGCTTGAAAGCCCTTTGAATCCTTTACACACATTGCAAACTTTGAGCTCTCTTCCTCAAAGATCAAAGAAGCCCTTCCTTCCTTCTCTACTTGAACACAACCTCTCTTCTTCTCTTCCCCTTGGCAAAACTTCCTCTTCAAGCTCTAAGGAAGATTTTCTTTCCTTCCATCTTAAAGGATCAAGCTTCTTTTCATCATACAGACTTCATTTGGTAGGGGTTTATTTTCAAAGTTTTACTTGCTTCCTTTAAGAAAAGTTCTAGTTTTCTCTTGGTTTTCAAAGCTCTTCTTCTTCCTCTTTTATTTTGGCCTTAGGGCCTTTTGTTGAGAAAAACTTTGGCTTGATGATGAGATTTCAAGATAATGGTTTTGTGATGCCATGTAAGAAACCTCTAAAGCTTGAAAAACTTGGTCTTGGACTATACATAGTTTCGGTTTTCGTTTTCTTTTTCCTTGTGCAAGATTTTGGTTTTCATTTCCTTTTCTTCCTATGATTTCAATTTTTATTCCCTTAGTTGTACAAAGTTTGATAAAAATGTTAAGTAGCTCACTAAAAGTTTTGTTTAAGAAAGTTAATCATATGTTTTAAAGAGCTCTAAGCTTATCCTTGCCAACCTTAAAGTTGGTCGGCCGTGTGAGTTTTACTCTAGATTGAAGCCCATGAGCAATAAAATGAAGTATATGAGAGTTCTTTTTATGTTTGCCTTAATAAGTGTTGATGTTTCTTTTAGTCCACTTTCTTGAGCTTGATGATGATGTTGAAACCAAAGGCTTCTTCAAAGACTTGGTGTTAAGAACTGTAAAGCTCACTTTATGTTGTTAAGATACATGTTGGGTTAAGGTTATTAATGTTCCTCTAAAGTCTTGCAAGCTCTAGTTAAGATAAAATAAGTTTGCATTCATGTTTAAGTTTATGCCTTGCATATCATGTTTACTTTTGATGCCATCACTAAGCTTCCAGAATAAATAAATGAACTTGCATTTCATGTTTAAATTTCCAAGCTTGCACTTCATGTTTATATTTTAAGTTATCACTTAATCTTTAAAGATAATAATGAGGTTGCATCTCATATTTATTTATGCTCTTCACTTTACATTATAATGAAGAGGAAAATAAAGTGCATAGCATGTTTATGTTTATGTAATCACCTAAATACTCTAGAGCTCAAAGACTTGCCCTAGTATCTTCAAATGGAAATTTAACCATGACAAGTGGATGTGTTTTAGTCATAATACAATGATGGTTTTGATTTTGTAAAAATGTAAGGATGTTTTCAAGGAAATGTTAGAAAGATGTTTTATGAGGTCTCAAGGTGTTTAAGTAGCTTAGAATATGTCAAAACCATGTTTTCTCAAATTTCAAACTTATAAGTAATCGGACCAGATTATGTAATCGATTACCAAGAGGTTATTAAAAGAATTTAATTTCATAACTCGATAAGATAATGTAATCGATTCCAAGGTGTCTTCCTAATGCCCAAAGGGATTTTCATTTGTAATGGATTACATGTTTATGTAATCGATTACCATGATGTTCTTCATTTTAAACAGTTTTAGCCCTTAAGTAATCGATTAACATATGTAATCGATTACCTAGATGATCCTTGTACCCAGAACAAAATTTAAGTTCTAGATTCATTCGATTACCAGGTCCATGTAATCGATTAGGTTGTGTAATCGATTCCAGGCCATGTAACACCCTAACTTTTAACCTAATACACTTAAGTGCATTTCATTAATTGTTAGTTCGTTCTAATCTTTAAGAATTTGACTTATGTTTTAAAATATGAGTAAGGAAAATATGACTAAAATTTTTTTTTTTAACTTAAAACTTAAATGGCTGTACTTGCGCATAATGATTAATACACATAAGATATAGCAACCAAATACACGTCATCATAGCAATCATAAATAAACCATAGAGTAGTCACAACACAACTTATAGTATCATATCACAATCACAACATAAACGCGATGTCCTTATAAATATAAGGACACCTTCATACTAAATACATCAAGCAAGTTTAACTAATGCAAAACATGACTTTAACATGGCTAAGCTAGTCTTCAGCTTAACACGAGCCTGGTCAGGACTAGATAAGGTGATTCCTACACAGCGGCCTCAAGAAAGATCATGGGCGATCATCATAATTCCTCTGGAGATGACATGGAAGAAAAATAAAGGGGATGAGAACTTATTCAAGATCTCATTAGGGCTCCCCAACTTAACACAAGTGTCATCGTCATACGTCCAAGCCACTTGGATTTTATTATGAAGAGGTGTACGCGGGTCACAGGTTCAATTTTAAGTCTGAAATCCTATTATTGGGAAGTAGTGTCTCACATCGGTCTTAATGACATGAATGCAACAGATATCTCATGTATGTATGGCAATACCTAATAGTATAAATAACACATCTCACATAATTAGATAAAATGCATCGCAGGACAATGATGTGACAAATGCATATGCATCTTTTACTTTATCATAATCGAACTTTTCGAAGTCCTTTCTAACTTTTTTTTTTTTATGCATTGCCTCAGGAAACCAACCATCTCAGGATACACCAACGTTTAACATGGTCACCAAAACTCCTCCTTTGATCACCTAGGAATGAGCTCAAACCTAACTAGTCGTAACTAGATTTACATGGGGAGAGATAGGGGGAATCATGTGTCTTTCTCGGATCACCTTCACACAACCTTTAACTTCAGAAGTCCAAAGGATCAGTTCCATATTTGCATATGAGTATGAAGATGCAATATGAGCATGAAATCATAGGATATCATCAAACATATCATGTTTAGAATGCAAGACCATAACTATGTCATATTCTTTACTTCGCTCACATGCAACTTTGCCATATATCAAGTAAAAGCATTACGTGCCATTTGCATTCCGATCAACTAACCATCCATAACACATTAAACTTTAGTCACATGACATTATTACTTTCACATGCTCTTGATACATCATAAATATATGTTCACTCGATTACTTATTCACATCATATCTCCTATCTTATATATCTTATGCTTTGACCCTTACGGGTCTTAAACTTGTGCTATAAGTTATCCTAACCCCATTATATATCTTCAATAGGTAAGGGATTATTACTTATAATTCTCTCTAATTTTTATGCTTACTAACCTTTCCAAACGAGTATTATATACATTGGGCATAACGGTTATCGAATCTACATCTTTGGCCCTTTAAGTTTAGACATTCACCTAAGGCTCTATATTCAATTCCTAAACCAATTATGAGGATTCCTCTTTCACATATCCACTAATTTAAACCATTTTCCTAAGTTCAATTATGCTGAAATAGAATTTACATTTATTGTGTCTAAGTATTCTAGAATTCTCATTTAAGTCTTTCTAGTTACTTGTTCTTTCCTAACTTCCCTAAATCGTTTCTTGCTTTCACTCAACACAATTTTACATATCCTTAACTCCATAAAACGGAATTAATCCAGTTACAAAGGGGAAAAGGCAGAACCAAAAAGATATAGCTCACATAATCACATAATTTCATGATTTAAATGAGTATAGTTGCTAGTTTTCTCTTGGAACAAATTTAGAACTCAAAACTCTTTAGAAACCAATTAATCTCATTAAAATCATATAAATATAGGTGAGGTCAATAGCTAAATTATTTTGTTCATGAAATAGATTTAAAACACAAAGTCTTGTTCACAATGTTCTTTAAGTTCACCTAAGCTTAGAAAAATTCCAAGACATAGGCTATGGCCACTTATGATTAGATGAACTCATCTCATCCATCATCATCATCACAAGGCCGAAATGGCATTCTTGAAATGCTTCCATTTTCTAAAACTTTACTTGTGATACTTGGGCAAGTCTTTGAGCTCTAGAGTATTTAGTGATGAAATAAACATAAACATGCTATGCACTATTTTTACTCTTCATTATAAAGTAAAGTGAGAGCATAAAATAAATATGAGATGCAACTCGTTATTATCTTTAAAGATTAAGTGAGGACTTGAAATATAAACATGAAATGCAAGCTTGGAAATTTAAACATGATAATGCAAGTTCATTTATTTATTCTTGAAAGCTTAGTGATGGCATCAAAATAAACATGGTATGCAATGCATAAACTTAAACATGAGTGCAAGTTTCATTTTATCTTAACTAGAGCTTTGCAAGACTTTAGAGGAACATCATAACCTTAACCCAATATGTATCTTAACAACACAAAGTGAGCTTTAAAGTTCTTAGTAGCAAGTCTTCAAAGAAGTCTTTGGTTTGAACTTCATCATCAAGCTCAAGAAAATGGACTAAGAATAAACATCAACACTTTACCAAAGCAAACATAAAAGAACTACTTTCATATTCTTATCATTTTATTGCTCATGGGCTCAATAGAGTAAACTCTTAGAATGGCTAATCAACTTTAAGGTTGGCAAGGGTAAGCTTAGAGCTCTTTGAAAACAATAGGATTAATTTTCTTAAACAAAACCTTTAGTGAGCTACTT